>JAJAGP010006541.1:0-20670 GCA_025084515.1 Ancistrus triradiatus | reverse complement strand
CCCTTCACTATCTAAGCCCTACGATGACTTTTACCTCACGCTTCCCAGCGTTACCGAATCTAGGCTCCTTCACGAGCCTAGATTATCCCACTGTCCCTGCAAAAGAAATAAAACGAAAGGAAAACGATCTGAACAAAAGGCGGAAGCGCGGCGCTCTATAAAGAGCGAAGTATGAGGCGGATGAGGTCTGCAACACACGCCTGAGGCCAACGACGATCGCTTTTAATAAAACGCCATAGCGGCGATCGAACGGAAAAGCGGCGTGTGCAGTCAGACAAACAAAGAAATGAAACAAACGGGGGAAAGAAACGCAAGCGGGAGATGCACAATGGCGGAAGTGAGACGGGTGAGGTCTCGAAGCACGCAACTGCCAAAGAGTCCCTATTCAAACGCCTTAGCGGGGATCTGGGCTTACGTGGCGTGCTGGGGTAAGATGATCCGACAGCTACTGCCAGTGGCGAAGCTCTTAAATAGCCAAAGGCAGCAGCTGAGGACCATTTGCCTGTGATTGAGCTACTTACTGACAGGGAGCTTAACCACAGCGGCTGCCAGGAGTCATACTTGGAATGTAGAGCGTTGCCACCCTCTACACTCCATACCTAGTATGACGGTATGACTCCTGACACTAACAAGACTTGCACTGTCACTGGTCAGTGCATGTGCAGCGTGACGGATGAGGAGGTGAGCGACAAGGCTGAGAACAGCACAACGTCAGCAAAACAAAAGGCAAAAGTGGGGCAAAGCACAATCCCCAATCGCTGAGTGAAACTCACAAGCACAAAGTATGAGCGTGGGCTACGGTGAGGGTGAACGCAGAAGCTCGCCAATAATAGTTGCTGCTTGCGTGCTGGAGATCGTCGGGCTGATCTCTGCATGTTTACCATGCCGTCGCCGCCCTCTAGCATCGCTAATATGATCCGGAATGGGTTTTTTTTGTTGTTGTTGTTGTTGTTTTTTTGTTTTGTTTTGTTTTTGGAAGAGCAGCAGTCTTGAAACCACTTTTTCAGAAAAGGAACAGGGTGAAAAGACTAAGATACGCTAAAGCTCACAAAAACTGAATGGAATGAAGATCAATGGAAAAGAGGAATCTGGAGTGACAAATTTAAGTTTTAAATTTTTGGGTCCAATCGTTAACAATATGTTATACTGTATATGTTCATTATAGTATTGCTAAAACAACAAATCTAATGGTGACCTAAGACTTTTGTACAGGACTATATTTCAGATCATGTTCTTTTACTTATCTTTTACTAAAGTGGCATCTTTCTTTCCTATCAGTTTTTGAACTGAACATTAATCATTTGTTCAATATCATACCCGATGGCATGTTAGTTATTAAGAAACTGATGATGTTATACTTTTGTCCAGACCTAAGGTACAATAAAAGAGTGCGTCTCAGACTAAAGCTTTATTCTCTCTTACCTTGTCTCTGAAGGCAGAGCTCTAAAATCTTGACCGTCTCTGACTGATTGCTGACTGGATTAGAAGCCACACAGATAAAGGTATGTTTATCCGTTGTCTTTATTTCCAGAGGGAGTTCCAGTGTGATGTTAGAACTGGAGCTGCTGGTTTGGTTTAACAGGGTGCTGCCTCTATACCAAGAGAGCTGTAGTCCAATCACGTTCCTCACTGAGCACAGTAACGTACAAACTTCAGACTCTGATGAATTGGAGGTTATGTTTGAGACCTGAGGTGCTGACACTTTTTCTGCACAAAAAACATTAACATTATCAGAAACAGATCTATAGGTTATAAGAAAAGAAAAACATGAAAGCATAAAACAACATTAATTGATTCTGTGTGTAATCAAATGGAAAATAAACTTACCATATACATTGAGCTGATAAAATTGTTTTGCTGTCTCTTCTTTATTGCTCTGTATATTATAGCGTCCTGAATCATCAGCCTTCAGGTTAGAGAGAGTGAAGAAGCCAGACTGATTGTTCCAGTGGAGACGAGTTTTAAACTTCTCCATAGAGTCTGTTTCGCTCTGTTTATTAAGAACCTGTCCAATTGTATCTGATCCGTAAACGATGGTGCCAGAAACAGGCACCCGGGTCCGGAAAGTAAAAGATTCACCCACAGTGCCAGTCACCTCCTGAACTGAAGTGGTGGATTGTCCCACAGAGCTGAAGATCTCTGGAAGGAAAACGGCATGAACATGAGCCATAATGATTAGCTAATAAAATTGACTTTAAATACATTAAAATATGGTGTAAAAATTGAATGTATCATTTACAGTATGAATACCTTACAAAATACTATAAATCATTCGATCACACCAATTATTATCCAAACAAACAACCAGTTCCTGTGCAGATGCAGCCCTTATAGATAACTCTATAAATGAAGAGGAAGCAAAATGCCAGAATAATCAACTAGTTAAAAGCAAATGTTACAAAGAAGCTTGATCTTTAGCAAAAAGCTTTATATATTACTGCTTACATTACAGAACAGTGTGAGGGAATAAAATGCAGTGTCAAGCCATCAAGAAACAAAGGACCAATAAGGGGTGGGGAGTCACTGGTGTAGAATTTAAGCTATTTACCAAAAGATTGTCTCAACCATGTAGGTGTCACTTAATAATAGCTTGTTTAGACCCACTTTGTAAAGACCCACTATTAGACCCATAAACACACAACACAGAAAATCACATTACAACAATATAGAATTTAGAGATCTAAAAATGTGTTCCAGGTGGCTACACAAACAAATAGCTTTAAGTATAAAACACTCAGCCACAACAGCCTCATTACCCACCAACGCTCCTCTCCTCAGGTTTATGTCGGACTGGTGGAAAGCACAGGTGGGATGAAGCCCACACAAATGTGGGGGAACATGCCAAACTCCAGGGACAGTTTGCACTACTGTGCCTACAACACACTTAACGTAACTATTTCCTCATAGTTTGGCAGCTCAGTGTAAAAATCCCTCTTGCTTCAGCCTGATGAAAGTCTTGTTTACCACAGGTGTTGACTGAATCTAATAGTGTGCTTTCCTAATGTGTTTATGTGGAATTGTGTACACACAAATGCTCAGATATTTTGGCAACACCACAACAGTACACTGGAAATACCCTAGTGTCATTACCCTGGAACTCCCACATACACCAAAACAAATGTCTGTATTTATAAAGCTCATAATACATGTCTGAATGCACGGTACAGATGAAAGAACCAGTAACCTGCTGTTTGTGGATATTTCGACAGATTCATGATGCATAACACTATAACAACACACTTACTTTGCTCTGTCTAGACATAAGTCATCAGTCTAGAATTTATTTAACATAAAACCATCTGTTCTGAAGGAAGCTAATCAAGTGACTCAGTTTAATCCATAAAATAACATACTACATATGCCTATGTTTAGATATACCTTAAAAGTTGTAAGAGCACGTTTAATAAATCTACTATTTAACAGTTAATAGACTATTGTCAGAGCAGTGTGTAGGTAATTACAGCTCAGACTATACAAATGACGTGTTGTCAGGTTTCTGTCACGTGATAAAGCCTGTCATCTAAATCTCATCCAAGTATTCCTTCCTAAAACTTCCAAAAATCACAATGAAAACCCATAAGGAAATAAAAATGGGCAAACTGTCAAGCAGCTAAAAACAGAAAAATGTTTAGTTGCACCTGAATAAAATGAACTGGGTTTGAACTCAGGTACGGAACCAAGCGCCGCCAGCTACTTGAGTACGGAGTTTTGTGTGCTCAGATACAGCGCTAATGGGTGCGGCAAGGCCAGGTACGCAGCCAAGGGGCGCAGTGCTACACAACTGCTTAACCAACCAGCAATGGTTGAGACCTGCTCAAGTATTTCGAGCAGACTCGAGGCGGGGGGAAGCCCCACAGGGGCCGCGCTGGACACAGAACGGTCAAAGCTGACATGCTCAGCCTGGGCAAAAGAGCAGCGAATCGATTCGGGCCTCTCCCTGGCTCTCTGAAGCCGGAAATCGACATCGATAGCTAGGTCATACAGCTTGGACAAAGAGGAGGGGGAGTCGAGCTGGCTTAACTTGTCCTGAAGCTCCTCGTTGAGGCTAAGCGTAAAGAGGTCCATTAACACCCGGTCATTAAACCTGGAATTAATGGCTAGATGATTAAACTCACCCATATATTCAAACACCCGCCTTGGACCTTGTCTGACCCCCAAGATCCCAGGGGGTCTAGGTGAGTGGGCCTGAGGCTGAAGGTCCACCATGGGGGCGATGGGAGCGACAGCGGGGTCAAACCCTGGATCGAAAAAGGTGCCTGGAACCAGTAGCACAGGCTTAGACCAGGAAGGGCACTGACGCCTTCTGCGCTGAGGACTGGACTGCTCTACAGGGTCAGAAAGCCCATACTGGTCGCTGGCAGAGTCATAAAGACTGGCCGGACCCCCAAAAGCTAGCCGGGACCTGGGTAAAGACATCCACCAGCTACGGCGACTGAAGACCTCCAAACTGGCCGCATCCTACTGTTACGCTTTGCCATATTTAAATGGACAGCAAACCATGAAAATAAAAGAAAAAGGAATTTTAGGACCCAAGTGCAGTTAGCTCCAGATGGAATAAATGAACCAACATATAAATAGAACTAAAGAGGGCAGCTCGACAGTTCGTGCAGGCTCCGGGACTCCAGCTCCCAATCTCTAGTGTTACAGGCATTGGTAATCACAGTTTTCCACGCCGCCAGACACTAGGACCCAGGGGAGAGAGCACAAAAGGAAGAAAACGGCAGAATAAAGAGCCTCCTAATGTGGACTTAAAACAAAGTCTGAGATAATTATGACGGGAACCAGAGAAAAGCAAGGACGTGCACCAATGGGCAGCGTGTCCTCAAATGAAAGTCAAAACGGTTTATATAAGTAAATATAGCACGGAGGGCAAACGGCGGTCCGCGCATGCGCAGGTCGGACGTGGGCGCTTCAGAGCTGAGCTCTGTTTGCAAGAGCTTCAGCTGTGCCGAGGAAGGCCAAGGTGCTCCGATGGCACTTGGAGAGGGAGCGCGAGGAAGAGTGGCGGAAAGAAACTTACCCTTTCCTATCGGCTACGCCCTAACTGATTTTACCTCGAGCCTTGCAGCTCTACTCGGCCCACCTTCTTTGCAAGACGGGCCATACCTGTAATCCCCAACGGGTTAAGAAGGAGAGAGAAACCGAAAAGAAGCGGGTTCTCTGAGCACCACTACAGGTGATGGCAATCGTGCCGCAATCAGTGAGCACGTGCATGATAGTGTGCACTGTGTGGATCCCGGTAAAATAACCAAGTCGACACTACCATCTAGTATCTGCTTGGGGGACATCCACACAGTGCTGGGGGGTCATAACAGGTATTACTTATTAATTAGGTAATTTAGTTTAAGTCTTACATACTGTATAAAATCAAGGCTGTCCAAGGAGGTTGGGTTCCATTTTGAGGCTTGGTCCTCCCAAGGTTTCTTCCTTATCATGTTTAGGGAGTTTTTCCTTGTCACTGTCGCCTTAGGCTTGCTCAGTTGGGGCTGTGGGTCTAGAAATATGTAAAGCTACTTTGAGACAATGCTCTGTTGTAAAATGCGCTATAGAAATTAATTTCTATAAATTTTGCCTGTTACACAAGTAAATTAGATTGATGAAGTAAGTTATTTCTGCATTTTCTTTGTTAAATACTTAAATTTGGGTAAATCACTAATAGAAATACCTTGGTTGTTTATAATTTGGCTCCTCTTAGTTGTTTGTGCTTTGCTGCACACTGTGATACATTGTGTATTGTGAACATCATTTCAGGTACCACATAGTTTAGCCCTATCAACTGACTGTTACGTCACTTCAGGCAGCTGCAATGCCCATCTTACTTCCTTGCATATGCAGAGAACTTGCGCAGTGTTCTTAGTTCCATAGTGGTTAACCGGTCAAAAGCTCCGTGACAAAAACCACCTACAAAATTTCCACAAGTTGCAAACTGCTAGTGCTTACATGTTGCAAACAATCATACAGTTTCCGTGCACGATCTTCTGCTGTGTACTGCGTAAACATAAATCAATTATTGTATATTCTGTGTGTGCATTTGTTCATTTGTTTTCTTCATAAAGACCAAACGCTTTGGCGAAATCTAATGTCTTTTAAAAGGCTAAGAGTAATTTCAGAGCAGTGTGTGGTTAATAGCAGCTTAGGTTACACTAGGCCATGTCATCAGGTCTCTGTCATGTGATATACAGCCTATACTTTCTCACTTCCATAATAATTTAAATCACATCTAACTGTTAGGTCTTAAATCTTTGTGCTTCAGTTCACATGCTAGTACTGTACTTTTGCTTTATATTTGATAGAGGTTTTGTGATTTAAGTTAAAGCTGTCAAATATTCTAATTGTTCACTTATAATACACATTCAGAAAAAAACAAACCATAGTGCTATTTCAGATCACTGAATTGTTATATTACGAAGCTATTATGTTTTACTTCCTGAATTTCCCAAACTGCCTTTGCACTGATAAAGCCTGTTCTTCCTCTTTTCCTGTGCCATGATGGCTGTAAGCAGAGGGAGGTCATGATCCCACAAATACTTTAATATCAATACAGACACTGTTTGTCACAGAAGTCTTTGTTTTTCTAATTATAGTTGTGGTGGCTAAAGTTCTAAACCAAGCAATAATAATTATCTAGTCTTTGGAACACAGCACATCAGAGTTAGGCACGCAGTTATCACAGCCTACATAAATGTGTTTGTGAGAGTGAATGAGGGTTACTGAGGGTTACATATCTCTACAATGAGACAAGATTAGATCCATCTTAAGTTGTACAAACAGAAAATTAACATCTGTAAGCTGGGTGGCACACTGGTGTAGTGGTTAGCACTGTCACCTCAGCTCACAGCGTGGGTTTCGCTCGATACTCCGGTTTCCTCCCAAACGCTAAATACATGCGTGTCAGGTTAATTGGTTTCCAAAGTGCCATAGTGTGTGAGTGTATGTGCCCTATGATGGATTGCCACCCGGTCTAGGGTTGTTCCTGCTTTGCGCCCTTGCAGCTTTCCTTGTTAAGATTAAAGGGGTAAGACAATGAATGGATGAATGCATATGTGGAAGCCAGCATTGTTATTGTATCGGGCTGCCACAAATGAATCCATGTATGGGGAAACACTGTCCAAGCCTAATCATAGCTGTAGCCATACGTAACAACTGCAACTAAGGCTAGATAGCACATGCACCTCGCCCTCCCTAGTTTAAATTTCAGTATCAATTGGTGTTTTGGCAGAAAGGATTAGCTTATGTAGAAACAACATTGGAAGCCTCATGACCTATAGAATTAAGCTATTTTCCATCAAAAATGTATTGAGCACAGAACTCTGGCATTATATAATATTTTCCCCTATAAAAGGAAGCAGCTAAATATTAGTGTTTTGGACAGAAACTAAATCATATTTTAATTAACATTAACAGTGAACAGTAATGTAAAAACATTTGTATAATTCAGATCATTCACACATGCTTCTCTCTTATACAGACCTCCACTATCTCTCACTCATAAATTATTCTGTATTTAACAGCTGACGTTATCTGCTACTGTACAGGAACAACAGCTCAGCAGGGTAACTAACACAAACATATCAAACTAAAGTTATCAAGGATGAAACTAGGAAGCTTGAGATCTGTAGAAAAGATGAACAAGGTGTTATAAAGCACAAAATGCCTTATAATCACTGACCTAAGACGGAATTATGGCTCACATTTATCAGTATCACACATTATAATGCATTTTAACTAAAAGCAGCGCTACAATAAAATAATTTCACAGTATGATAACCAACCTGAAGCTCACACTGTACTGTAAGCTTGTTAGTACAGTATGGTAGTAGCTGATTATAGCATGTACATGACCTGCTTTTAGTTAATTATGTAGCACAGAGGCTGTTTGTGCTGTCATGTCTGTTAAGAATCAACTGATAAACCACAACGATGTTACACTGCAAAAATATGTTGTCTTAGCAAGTGGAAAAACACTATAGATCTATCTATTCACTAATATATAAATATAAAATAAATCAAATTAGGATTATTTCTGGATTATTTTTACTCACTTAAATGAAAAAACTCAATTCCGCATTGTCATTTCGACTTTTGTAAACATTTATTTGTTGAAAGTAAAGAAGCCATGTGTAAGGGGAATCATTTTACTTGATTTTACTTACTTTTACTTACTTCATTTTGCTCAAAATTAGGAAACAAAAAGTTCAAAAAATTCTAATAATACCATCAATTATTGAGAGATATATGTTCCTATAGATAAGATAATTTGCATTTACAAGTACTAATATAATTATTTTGCACAATAAGATGTATGCATTAAATACTAATGTGCTCCCTGATACCGTTACCTATTAATAAAGGTCAAATTTGATTTTTAATGGGATGTACAAGGGTAGAACCCAACCGGTGACAGGCTTTAAAAAGAATTTGGGACAGTTCTGGGGTTATCCTAACATTAGGACATTTTTGGCAAGATGAAGTGTTTCCCCTTTTCTTATCTGTAGAAAAGATAATGAAGTTAGGAAGTGTTAATCTGTAACAGCTTTAATCCTAAATTATTAGGAATGTAACCGCCAAGATGATAGACCAGATAGTGTAGGATAAATAGTGTTACTTATGTATTATTGGTCTTACTTTAAAATGCTGCTACCACCCGCACTAGTCAAAAAATACCCACTGTCTAATGTTCATAGCAATAAAGAGCTGTTTTAACAAAATATGTGGCCAGTATGTGAAGCAGATGAGATTTATGTGTCCGGCTTTTCTTCCATCTCTCCTCCCTTAAATTGTGCAGGGATGAAAAACCCTTCCATTTATAAACATTACAATAAATATTTGCTGTCACACAAACAAAGCACATAGCATGGTCCGTAGTTTAACCCTAAACGTATTAATCAGTAACGACTTGCACGTCTATATTGTTCCTGTAAACCAGGGTTGAGAAACATTTCACAAATGCTCTACATAAAACAAAATGTGAAAAGGGAAAAATGAGGTGTATGTTATTTTGTACTACAACGCAACAGACATTTACTGATGACAAATCAACAGTTTTCAGCAATGTGAATGAAAGGTTGTGGTTTAAGGCCAAGAACAGAAAATACGTTGCAGGAGGAAAACTCGATTATTTATATAAAAAAAGAAGATTGATATATAAACAATAATTTTCATTTCATTTCATTTACGTTATAGATTTTTGTGATGGCTGATATTATAATCGTGGATAGAGGATTTATAGGTAGTGATATTCTAATCCATTATATTATTATAAACTATTACCTTTGAACATAATGTCCTTAAAATGAAGTATTACGGTCAGTTATTAACAGTGTAGTGTAAACACTGAGCAATGTTTCCCACAAAAACTGGCATGTGGGCTTGGAGATGCTGACCTCAGTTTGTTTCTCCTAAAATATGTAGTGCGTTATGGGATTACATCAGTCATGAAGGACAGCATTATTTATAATAACTTAATATATTTTATTTATTTAAGTGATCTAAGCTTTTTTGGAATTCTTACACTGTTAAGCGTTACACTAATATATTTTATATATTTGTTTTATTATTTAATAGTTATTATTGTATGTAAAATAGCTTAAATGGGGTTAAAATGTGATTGTATTTATAGCATTTGTCTTGTCAGTGCACTACAGTTCTCCCTGATGCTTTCACTGACTTGCATCCTTCAGATTGTGAATCAGAAATCATAAAGAAAAGCCACACCAAAAAATCGAGCTAGGAGCAAATACACCTGTGTTCCACATAACATCCATTGACTGCAGCTAAAAATCCTAAGAAAAAGAAAATAAAACAATCAAATATAAAATAAATTACATTTCAGTACAAACTACGGTTAAATTATAAAAATATTATCTAAGTTTAAGTGCGTTTACACTTCTGCGGTGCCCCAGGTTTGAGTCCTGAGGGTGCCTTCAAAGAGCGGTGCGCAAGGCTCTGGGTTTGTTTGGGGGAGAGAGTTTGGATGGGTGATCATCCCTTGGAACTGCAGCATCATTCCTAGCCCTACACAGGCCTGGGATGGACTGGAGTCCCATGCATGGTACGACTAATCAGGGGTAATAACAGGAACAGGCTTGGAGCACCAGCGAGCCTGAGCAGAATACGTGGAAAAAAATTGCGAGGGAATTGGCCCATCATTTGTCTGACGTCATTTCCTTATTTCCTTTCGTCACGCCCTTTTTTAATAGGAAGCTGACTCCATACCTTCCCTTATTTGCCTTGTTGTTGGTTGTGCCACCTGACCTTTATGGAAATCAGCTGTCGTATTTTCCACAGCGCCATTATTTAGTAAAACATGGAAAGCTACTTATAATTGTGTATGAGACTAGATTACTATTTAAATACTATACGTTATTAATCTTTATATATAGTTAAACAGACATACTACCTATTTTTTATTATTTTATTTTTTATGTGAGATCCCAAACCAAAAATATATTTTATTTTACTGCATTTACTACACATTCACATGAAGGTGTTATACATTCATGTATTCATGTACTTATTCCATCACATCTTCATTTACCCAGTGCTGTTACTTTAAACCTTATTTTTTTTTTTGCTGTGTTTTTTCTTCGTCTGTCCTTGGCGCTGCCTTTCCCCTACACAACTGACCAACTGTAACAGGAAATCCTGATGTTAGACAAAAGGACCCTGCAATGAGCAGACGTAACGAAAACTTGAGTCGTCACGCTCACAAATCATACCACATACAATATTCTTCTTTCAGGGGCCTGATTATCGATTTAATATGGTTTTTTAATATAAATTAATAATAAAAAGCTCAGTGGACCCCACAGAAGTAACATCATCTCAGCTGCTCAATGCTGTGTGAAGGTACAAAAGAGTAGAACAAACAAACCGCCTACAAGTACATAGTATTCTGATCCTAGTCATTAAACTAATGGCTTTGTTTCTCTGGTTATCTTGTACAGGACATGACTTGAAAGGCAAATTTATAAATGAGCTGAGGGGGAATATATATAACACATGCAGCAGAAAAACAGGACCACCATTAAGAATTCAGACTAGAGGTTTGCACTAAAGATATTAAGTTCTTCCCTTCAGACATGGAATAAACTAAGCTCAACCAGAGAGTCCCCTCCTTATACCCCAAACAGAGCTTATTACATAGCATAAAATGAACTCACCTTTTTAATATAAAAAATAATACATATACAGAACTACATGATAAGGCAAACAAGAGAGACTCCATCGCTGGTCTAACATGTCCTCATTTGGGTGTACTGCAGCATCCAGTGACAGTGTATCATAGAGTGTTGATATTGGCTGCTTAAGCTAAACACAACTTCAAAGTAGAGTTGAAAAAGCAGGGGCGGTCCGGGTCACTCGTCGACAGTGAACATCCAGTATACTGATAAACTCCTAAATTCTGGTTTATTTAGAGTTTTTGTTCCAGATTCAGGAAAACTATGAACATGTACATGTCTGTATGTCTGTAGTGGTGTGCACACACTGTGGTGTCCTACCCATTTATGATTAGGCCCCACCCTTCAGTCTCAGACAATGGCTATGCAATAGGTATAGAATTTAAGTCTCTACAATAGAGCTTTTTTCTGTACATATTTGTGAATATTCAGCAGGAATTCATCAGTAATCAAAAATACAGCTACCACTGAATGGAATTCTATAGGGAATTTTGTCAGCAGGGTTTTATACTGTTTGTCTGGCATTGTTGCTCAAGATTGGACCACAAACTAAGCATGACAGGACTAAAAAACATGTTTAGTAGCCCTAACCAATTCTTAATCTCTCCTTCTCTTTTCTTCCGCTTTTGGTGACTTCTGGTGATTTTCCTTGCAGCGTATAATAATAATGAGCGTTTGGGTGGCGCAGCTGTCTGATGCACCCAGATCTAGTCCTAGCTGTGCCTTCTGGCCAGACTGGGTGCAGCCACGATTGGCTGTGTCTGAGGGAGGATATGAAAGTCAGTAGGTCATCCCCCAACAGTGACTCCTGCCGGGTCTGTGATGGACCAGATGCACACTTACACACTTACATATATCATGTTTGATGGAGTTTAGGACAGGTGACTGTGGAGGACAGTTTTCCTCCTTGGCTCCTTATAGACCGGTATTCTCATTGAGTAAACAGAGCCATCTGGCTGGACTTTCCAAGTAATTCCAGTAAATCCCCGTGACTGCATGATGTGTATCATTAGTAAGTCATGCTAGCGTCCGGGGTTCGTTGTTAAGCTGACGTAAATAAGAACTTCCCATTGTCTGAGTGGGAGATTATCTCTAGGCACAACGTGACTAACACATAACACCAAGGCTGCATAGAAAAGGAAACGATGTGTGTTTAGTTTAAGGTTTTCTGTTTGTGTGGTTGTAGGAGCTTCAGAGGACACACTAAACAAAACTGATAGTAAAGAAGAAGAGTAGAGGGTGAAAGGATGTGTTTGGCAATTGGTAAGTGTGATTACAGTTTTGTGGAGAGAGAGACAGACGAAACAGTTTCCGGAGTGTGTATGGGAATCAAGGAATGATCAAAAATGAGGATAAACATGAATGAATGGATGGCAGCAAACATCCATTTTCAAGTTGCGTGCAGGTCTTTTTTTGCGATTTACTGTGTAGGAGACTTTCTTAGATCACACATGGATGGATTGAATTATTCTTTTGTGGTGAATAATTTTCCACACAGTTTCAAACAATAGAATAGTTAAACTATTTACTGCAATAGTTCATCACCAAAGGCTGAGCCCCAAAACTCATCTTACAGTAGGGGTGTAATGTGCTGTAATTGATATAAATCATATTTTTTATTTGTCCGTAGCCATCTTTTAATAGATATAATTTTTGTGTGTCCAGACTAAAATGAAGGAGTTCAGGGGAATCTATGAAGTGTTTTGGCTGTATGAGCAGGACATGATCATCATGTGTCAACAGAATGGAGCCAGATGTTTTATATTTGGACGTTGGCTGAATCAACACTCAGTTGTTTGCACTAGACAACGTTTTTGGAGTGTATTCAGTATAAGGTCTGAATTGGTATGTCTCTAGGCACTGATCTGTCTAAATAGAGTTATAGTAAAGGATGAAAGAAGATCCAGATGCTTTGCACTGTAGTACAAGGGGGACTTTCAAGAGGCTCCTCAGAGGCCTGGATTTCTGCCCAAACAAACATTCAGTTGCAGACTCATTTTTCATAACGACCGTTTACAATCTGGTTTGGCTTTTAATCTATGCCAGGTTTTCATTCCAACCAAGAAGCTGCACCTGGTATCATTTGGCCAATCATATGAACTTTGTCTTCAAACATTTAAGTTTGGTGCTTCTGACCAATGATCCATTACATTTATGTGGCTTAGTACTAATGCCATTTCTTGGTGTGAGCTCAGAATGGAACTCAGAACCCTGAAACTGTGAAGTCAAGCTAAGCCCTGTATAATCTACTGTAGTCTGTATTGTGAATTACTATACCTAATTATAGCTCTTGCTTCATAACTTGCTTCAGCAGTAACCCTTACTAACCAATAGTAATTGTGGTGGGTGGAATATTATATTAGGTTTATTTAAGTCTATTTACTCACCTCTTTCAAAACAGCTACTTATGAAACTATGATTGTAAAATGCATATGTAATTCATTTTTCTTGCCTGTGGCCTGCATGCACTATGCAGCCCACAGGCCTATGACCTGGGGTACTCTGAACTCAGGATGTGGAAAAAACGGAAACAACAAAACAAACAAACGAGGATCCGGCAATAGACTGAGGACTCGGAGTAAATGAATGAACCCCAATGGCAAACTTGCGAGAAAAGAAAGGGGAAGGAACCAGAGGGGCGAGAGAGGAGAGCGCGGGGACAAAGGGAAAAACAGGGGAGCGAGTGAGTGAGGGACGGCCGAAAGGAATGAGGGAGAGGATGGAGAGGGACGGCAGCAGGGAGGAGGGCAGAGCGAAGAGAACGGCCAGGGGGACAAAGCCAGAGGGGACAGGAAACACAGGACACCACCTACGACATGAGGGGAAGAGAGGAAAACAGAGAGAGAGAGAGAAGAGAGAGAGAGAGAGAGAGAAGAGAAGAGAGAGAGAAGAGAGAGAGTAGAGAGAGAAGACACACCACACACAGGACGACGTAGAAGAGACGATAAATATCTATAGTATATATTAGATATTATATATAATATATATATAATATATAGATATATATATATAACACACATATATATATATTAGATATATTATAATATATATATATATATTATATATATATATATAGCTCAGTTAGTAGATCTCTGGTTCCCAATGTAACAGGGTGATTGAGTTAGTTAGGTCCTTTCTAATTAATATGGATATGTATTATGTATATATATATATATATATATGTATTCATATGTAAATGTGTCCTGTGTGTCCTGTACCCTCTGGCTTTGTCACATGGAGTGATATTCGATCTGAACTCCTAAATGCTGCAGTAGGCGTAATTTCTGGGAAGAGAACAAACACTGGTGTGTAAAATGGCGACTACAAACCACTGATTATAAAGCTTCCTGATACAGAAACTGAAAGTAAGGAAATAAACCCATGGAATGAGGCTGATGTCTGTCAGGATCTCTCAGACTCAACTCAGTATTAGTTTCAGTGCACAACAGTGTTCAGTACTATTCCCTTCCTTTTTAATAATCTCTTTTGTCGTATAAAGCACAAATCAGGCCATTCAACTCTTTCACTTCCACTCAGCTCTTTTAATTTAAAGTCCTTCGCTTCATCTCACGCTCGTTAGCCCACGCTTATAAGTCACCTCAGTACAATCATGACTGCACAGTTTCAGTTCTTAAATATTTTACTCTGATGCAGAGAACTGAATCCGCACACAGCTGAAGGTCATTTATGCTGAGTACTGCTGGGGCAGCTTTGGGCTGTGCCTCTGTTGAAGGTCAAGCTCACTGTGAGCACACAACAGTACAGTACACTGGCCCCCCCTCTAGTGGTCGGTCATACAAACTTACATTCTCTGGTTTGTATCCCGGTCATATCAATGGGTCTTCTCTGTCTGTGTCTGTTGTTCTGCCTCAGCAGCGGCTGACATTAGGGGTTAAGCTTCCCCTGTGGTAGCGCAAACAATCCAGAGGTGCCCCCACACGACATCTCAATACAGGAAAAGAAGGGAAAATGTTCACTTTATGGGCCCACTGAAACATTTTCTGAAGGGCACAACTCAGAATGGTGACATCAACCAGTGATTTTAAGTTTAAATACGCGTTTACCTATACAATACATGCAACTCAAATAATCACCAGAATTATATAATGAATGAGTGAATGAATATCTGTGGTTACTGGACCTCTGCTGTTTAATATAAAACTACATTATGGCTTAATGAGAGCTGTAATAAAAATATATTTTGTAATAAATATTTTGTCTTTGCAGATAGTGAGGTACAGTATCCTGGTGATGGAGCTTCTTTACTTCTGGACATCGACACATGGTTCCACTGCAGGAACCTTTTCTCCAGCTGTTCTCCAGCTCTTCTGAATGCAGCTGTGCTGCGTGTACTCGGTCTTTCACAGTCCACCCCTTAATACCACGCTTCAGGTACCATCATACTGTATTTACCAGGTGCAGTAGCCTGTGTTTAACTCCAGAGGGGGCTACTGAGGTGGGGATCCAGGTAAGAATTCATTACGCAACCATAAGCAGGACTGTAAGATGCTCTAGGTGAGGATTATAATTACTTATATATTAGAACTGTTAAAATGTGATGAAGAAGTATCCTTAAAGCAGAATATCAGTTATACAGCTACAATATTTAACTGATTACAAATGCTTTTTATGTCCTAGCTTATAAAAACACATCCATATCAGGAAAGTGTTTCAGTATCAAACACACACAGAGAATCTGTTAGATCCACAGATAATGTGACCTGCTGTAATGCCTGAACTGAAGGAGTCTCCAGAGTGTAATCAGTGAGGGGGAAGTGACACAAAAAATGTAATCTATTATAAATTGCCTCTTTAAAATGTCGCCAGCAGATGTCGCTAACACCAAATAATTACTCAAATTGGTTCAAATGATTCAAAGATTCCAATTCTTGTCTCTCCATCACAGTTGGTGCAGTAAGAGATGGTTTGGTGTAAGTGCTTTGGGAAGTGTTTTATATTTTTATTTCTGAAACATAAGTAATACAAGCAACATTTTTAAAATCAGTAATTGTAATACATTGCATTTTAATTCGTACATTATCCCCAATACATAGTGTAATACACACACACACACACACACACACACTGTTAAATGATGTACAGTGACCTAAGAGAGGTAAAATATTAGTGTAGTAACTCTGCTCATTACCTATCATTACATTTAAATGATGGCTGTAACAGACTGACGTCAGGTAAATTGTAGGGTAACTGTGGGAAACAAAACTGACATCAAGGAAAGAGCAGGTTTGTACAAAAGCATTTTATTAAGTTAACCACACGAACAAGGAAGAGAAGACCAAAGACGTTTGTCCAGATGGACAGACAAGACCATGAGCAAACCAACCTTTGGTAAAACTTCAGTTAGTAACTGTTCAGGCCAACTGCAGAAGGGAAGTCCCACAGTCCTTCATCTCACCTGAGCTGCTCACAGAGGAAATAGTAAGGGCAAACAGGAACTCTGTAATCATCTGTATCTCCTGATTCAACTGGAGAAGAAGCTGCAGGATCTGTTCCTGCCCTGGTCAGTGAAGCTTCACCTGATCTCTTGGTCGGTTCATGATGCAGCATTTTTGTAATGACTCAATCACTAGGTGTTGGACTCTAAAGCAGAGGGTCAGTTATTCAGATCACACAACATGTTATACCATCCCCCATGCGCTGAGTTGCACTGTGGGTGGGATGTTTGTGTGTAATTGAAGTTACTCATGTGATTCTACCAGACGTTACTCAGCTCTGTTCTGAGGGGTTTCCACTTCCCTACTTTTATTTCTGTTCTATAATTGATGACTGTTATTCATAGCTTCCTCTCACGAGTAGAAATGTGACCTGAGGTGACCTTTCATTTAGCTACGATGACTGAACATCTTGTGTCGTAGCTTTTTGGCCCTCCCTCGACTCTAAAGATAAACATCAGATCACACAGATTCAAAACCGACATTTCAGGCAGATGATGTCATTTCTAGCACAGTTTTAGAGGAAGTGGTCAAGGTGTGACAAAATTACAAGAATGTGTGAAAAGATCACTGACAATCTAGATCTTGAGGTTAAGGTTTGATTCTGTGGGGGTGTGGCAGCATGACATTCATTCTGAGATTTACGAGTTACGATTATGGGAGAATGTAGTTAAAGAGCTTATAGACTTTCTGCAGATCTGTTATACTGTACAACCTTTTAGGGGTGGAACTAACTGTTTGTGTTAATAATAAAAGAATTGATGATAATAAAAACCAGCTACTATTACTGAACTAAATGTTTGGTTAATAATAACAAAATAATAATTTACAAAAATCTTAGCTTTTTTTCCTGTACTAAAGGTTTTAAGGCCGCCTGCTCAGTGTGGTTTATGCAAATGAGATGTAAATGATGGAGCTTCGGTGTTTGTTTAAATGGAAATGACTGTGCTAGTTTTATGTGGTGTTTTTGTTCTTCCTGAGGTGGTTTCACAGCTCGTGCTCTTCAGCATTTCGGGGTTAAACTAAATACTTTTTCCATCCTTACACAGTGTGGCCTTTGTCCAACATGAGCTGCTCCACTGATTGTGACTTTATCCTGATACCAGTCCTGCAGAGGACGTACTTTATTTGTAGATGGAGCTTCAAGTTATTGGTAAATGATTTGAAATGTTTTAAGCACATGCACGTGAGAGAGCAGCTGCTGTACGGACAGCCCGACACAAACAGATGTGCATGCAGAGAAAAGGGCCGGATTCATATCTGCACCAATGGTGCTCATAATAGACCCTGTGGTTTATCAGATCTAGGTCAGGACACTGCATGTATGAAGCAGCTTTCAGTGTTCAGTGGCACGAGGTAGAAGTTTGTAAGTGTAAAGTGTAAGTGCGGTTTATGTGGTGCTTCTCTGCTGCATCTTCCCACGATGAGTATGCTGTGTGTTTTTGTTATAAAGGTTATCGATGTTTTTAATGTTATTTATAATATGAGTTAACTTAAAAAAAAAAAAAAATTTTAATGTTAATGTACACATCACAGCCAATCATCTGTTAAACCTCTTATTCCTAAGCCATGAGCCACTGAACTATGGAGTTGGTGCCTTTTGCTTCTGTAAGAGCCTCCACTCCTCCTCAGTGAGGTGACCAATCACCTGAGCTATGAGGCCTGAGCTAAAGACTCACACTTTATGCTCCAGTTCCTACCAGCTGCTGCGTCTGGTCCAGGTCAGAGCTCTTTCAGGAAGGTAAAGTTCTTCTACAGGTTCCAAACATCACTAAACTGTTTTTTTATGGAGCTCGTTTTATGCATGTAGGCATTACCATGATGAAACAGGACGAGATCTTCACCTTAAATGCTTAAGCATTAAGAATGTCCTGTACTGGAATAAGAGGTGCATCCCAAACACCAAAACAGCTACAAACTGTTATTTCTGTTCTATCAAACCAGACAGCTGCATTTAAACAGGCAGTGTTTTCATCCATCCGCTGGCCAGATGGTGAACTGGCTTGGCATTGTGCTTGGCTTATTTGCTGCTGCTCAGTCATGGAAACCTGATACATGAAGCTCCTGGTGAACATGCTGACGGTTTGGAAATTTGGCGTCATGCCACGTCAGTGTTTACCTGGAGAGTGCATGACTGAAACAGCAGAATCCCAGTGTTAGGGGGTGTCCACATACTTTTGCCATGTAATACACCTTGTAATTAACACTTACAGATTTGCTGACTGGCTAATAATTACCTAGAAACAGTTTCTGCAGCCAGTGTTAGTTCCCTCGTGTTGTGCTGAATTGTTGCTTAGTGACAACAGAGCTGCTTCCCACCAGAGTCGATGCTCAGCCTGTGTTGTGTAAGCAGGAGAAAAGCATCGGTTAAACGGTTCTGGATTCATGAATAACCTTCTCTTACTTTTGGGTAAGATCTGGAACAAAGGACAGGGTAAGACCTAACGGCACACAGCCTGTTCTTACTTCTCTGACAGCAGGTATGATGTAAGGGGCACCTGGTGGTAATTCCGCCCATACAGGATTTGGCTTTTATTTGATCCATCGTCTGGTTTATATCTAGCATCTGGCTTTAATCGAGCATAAGCGAATTTAGGGGTTACTGCTACACCACTCCAGGAACCATGCTTAATCATTTGCACTGTTGAAATTGTGGAATTTAGCATGTTCTCCATGTGTACATATGAGAAAACATGTCAGCAGGTGATCATGTCACTGTAAATTGCTTCTAAATTAACTGAGTGAATGGGTGAGGTGCCCTGTGATGGACTGGCACCCTCTCTGCAGTGTATGTCAGCTTGTGCCAGTGTTTCGGGAACTGGCTGTGACCCTGACCAGGACAAAGCTGGTTATGGAAATGAACTGAGTGATGGTGGGGAACCTTTATGGGACTGAAGAGTCACTCATTCATTGATCTTCATTCAGCACTTTATCCTGGTCTGGGTTGCAGTGAGTCTGGAGCCGTTCCCACAAACACTGGGCACAAGGTGGGAATGTGCCAATCCATCATAGGCCAGCAAACATCATCACATCTGCTCACTCACATCTGGGGGCAGTTCTGAGTAGTCAGTACACCTTTAACCAGATATATATGTACTATATATGTACTATATATATATGAAGAACAACCCAAACTTCACAGGCACTAACTTAATATCGAACCCGTATCCCAGGATCTTGATGTTGTTCCTCCAGGCCACTCTCAAAACTTTTTGTGACTACAAACGTTCAGGTAAAAGAACATTAAGATACAAATATGTCCATATTGAAGAGGTTTTCAGTGCTTAACATGATGCAGTGTTTCTCTGCTCACATGATGAGAGCCAAACAGGATGTGTAACCATGACAACGGAAAAGGCGCCTCACAGTCTGACAGGAAGTGGCAAACTGCCAAAAACGAGAGAGAGAGAGAGAGAGAGAGACAGAGAGACAGAGAGAAAGAGAGAGATGATTTGATGGCCTTCAAGGTAAAGTTTAAACCTGATCCATCTATCATTTGAATATTAATGTGATATTTTAGAACCTGATGATCTTTAATTTGATTTCTGAAATGTTCTTTTATTACCTAAATCTTATGCTGCACTAAATCAGCACAGCTGTTATGTATGAATGGTTTGAGCCTCTTGCTGGTCTAAGAACATGCAGGTCACATGATCCGTTGTTTACTCCTCCATTTTGTATGGCACTAAGGCAAAGACTTTAGTCAGCACCTCTCTGCAGGTCCAGACGCACCAGGAAACAGCACAGAAATGTTTTGTACAGTATTTAATCATGTACTGTTAACTTTAATTACTTCTTAAAAGTCCAAATGCAATAATTAGAATAAATCCTCCTTCCTGTAGCCTGTCTGTAACTTTATGTCAGAAACCTGAAGTAAGAATTTACACAGAAACAGGATCAGCTGATTATCAACATGGAACCAAACAAACATTTAACCAATTAAGTCAACATGACCCTGATAATAAAGATATAAAACAGTTACTGAGAGACAACTCCAGCCACCCAGGTTTGGTCCCTGCCTCTAGTTACTAAAATGG
>JAJAGP010006540.1:0-15075 GCA_025084515.1 Ancistrus triradiatus | reverse complement strand
ATGTCCCTGCTATTATATCTACAACAAAACTTTGTAACAGCTGTTATGTACATTTAAGACATAACAAAAAATAATAGAGCTAATCTGAAGCATTGTCTTTATAATGCTTATAAAGAATGAATCTGTGCAGATGTTGGGTCAGGCTCGGCTCAACTTCACACCAGGGTGCACGCTACACTACAAATGAAAAATATTCCCTCTGGTAGACGTCTTGTGGATCAACCTGTTCTGTTGTTCTTCGCTTGTTTTATAGGCACATCATGCCCTAACTGTTCCGAATTATGAGGCTACAATGTTCCGCAGATGTTTCACATGCAGAAGTTTGAACTCCAACAGTTGAATTCCTTAATGTGTCGATTTTCTAAGTGAAAACAAAAATATTATGAAATGTGCAGTTTGGGTTGAAGCCGTTATTGTTGTTTTGGCATAAAGAAATGAAAACCGTCATCTGGTGCTGAAAATGTATTGAAGGCTGTTTGAGATATATAGATATACAGTAGTTTGTAGATTTCTGCATAAATATGAGCTAAAACATCATCAGATGTTCACACAAGTCCTAGACAAATGAGACAAAAATATCATACTTGGTCATTTATTCAGTGAGGAAAATGATTCAATATTACATTTTAGTGTGTGGCAAAAGTATGTTAACCTCTAGCAGTTAATTTGAAGGTGAAATTAGAGTCAGGTGTTTTCAATCAGGTGTGAGTGGCGTGTAATAGTTGTGGAGGTCACAAAGGACCCCAGGGTAACTTCTAAGCAACTGAAGGCCTCTCTCACATTGGCTTATGTTAATGTTCATGAGTCCACCATCAGAAGAACACTGAACAACAATGGTGTGCATGGCAGGGTTGCAAGGAGAAAGCCACTGCTCTCCATAAAGAACATTGCTGCTCGTCTGCAGTTTGCTAAAGATCAGGTGGACGAGCCAGAAGGCTATTGGAAGAATGTTTTGTGGACGGATGAGACCAAAATAGAACTTATGTTTGGAGAAAGGAAAACACTGCATTTCAGCATAAGAACCTTATCCCTGTGAAACATGGTGGTGGTAGTATCATGGTTTGGACCTGTTTTGCTGCATCTCAGCCGTCATTAATGGAACAATGAATTCTGAATGATATCAGAGAATTCTAAAGGAAAATGTCAAGACATCTGTCCATGAACTGAATCTCAAGAGAAGGTGGGTCATGCAGCAAGACAACGACCCTAAGCACACAAGCCGTTAAAGGTTAAAGAAGAATTAAGTTCATGTTTTGGAATGGCCAAGTCAGAGTCCTGACCTTAATCCAATCAAAATGTTATGGAAGGACCTGAAGTGAGCAGCTAATGTGAGGAAACCCACCAACATCCCAGAGCTGAAGCTGTTCTGTACGGAGGAATGGCTAAAATTCCTCCAAGCCGGTGTGCAGGACTGATCAACAGTTACAGGAAACATTTAGTTGCAGTTATTGCTGCACGGGGGGGGGTCACACCAGATACTGAAAGCAAAATATAGGCTATAGTGTAAGTGTAATGTGATGTAATTAAGCTATAGATTTGCTAAGATTACAGGCTGAATTGATTCCCCCTCTGATCTTGTCTCTGCAGCGCTCGATGAGGTCATCTGTCGATGATGGCTGTGGTGTCGTGGAAGGAGATCTGCTTGCTGACTGTGCTGGTGGTGGGCTGCTACTGGAACAGTCTGCTGTGTGGCTTTGTGTTCGATGATGTCTCCGCCATCCTGGATAACAAGGACCTTCGTCCATCGACGCCTATGAAAAACCTCTTTCTCAATGACTTTTGGGGGACCCCCATGTCAGAGGTAGAATGTTTGCTGACACTTGTCAAGTGTAAAATGTTACTCATCTGTCCGACGAGCTAACTCCATGAAGAATACATAAATATTAAATGCATTATTTTCACCAGTAAACACATTATTAAAGCACATACCAAAGACTCTCAATGGGGTTCAGCTCTGGACTCTGTGGTGGCCAAACCATGTGTGAAAATGATGCCTCATGCTCCCTGAACCACTCTGTCACAATTAATATCCTGAATCCTGACATTGTCATCTTGGAATATGCCCGTGCCATCAGGGAAGAAAAAATCCATTGATGGAATAACCTGGTGGTTCAGTATATTCAGGTAATCAGCTGACCTCATTCTTTGGGCACATAATGCTGCTGAACCCAGACCTGACCAACTGCAGCAACCCCAGATCATGGCTCCGCCCCCACAGGCTTGTACTGCAGGGAGTAGGCATGATGGGTGCATCACTTCAGCCACCTCTCTTCTTACCCTGATGTGTCCATCACTCTGGAACCGGGTAAATCTGGACTTACCAGACTTACAGGACCTTCTTCCATTGCTCCAGAGTCCAATCTTTATGCTCCCTAGCTAATTGAAGCTGTTTTTGCCGGTTATCCTCACTGACAAGTGGTTTTCTTAAGGCTGCACAGCGGTTAAGTCTGAGAATTCGGACAACCCTACAAAATGATTGACTCTAAATAGAACACTAGTAAATCTACTTTGTTTACTTACAGTTGCATGGAAACAAACCTCTCCTATAAGGTTCTTGCTTGGATGATTGACCAAGTCAAGTCATATTTATTTATATAGCACTTTTTACATTGGAGCATTGTCTCAAAGTAACTTTAAAATTTTAGATCATCTTCTAATATCTACAGCCTATCCCAAATTGAGCAAGCCTAGGGTGACAGTGGCAAGGAACAACTCCCTAAGCTTAATGAGAAAGAAACCTAGGGAGGACCCAGACTCAAAAAGGGAAACAACCTCCTTGGATGGCGTAGATGATGAAAGTGAGAATGAAACTAATTTATCTAAACAAACAAGTCTTATAGTGATAGTTCAAATAAAATAATATGAACTATGCATATTGTCATTAAGTAGTCCGATACACAGAGTCACTCTAGGATCTTGAGTCTAAGCAGGAAAGTTCTTGGTGGCATTTCGTCCCCAGCCAACCAGAGGAGGCAGAGAATTACTGCCCCCCTGGTGTGGCCTGGGTATGGTGGGGCTGGAGCTGATGATGGAAACATCTTGGGTAGAGCTGAAGCAGATGAACATCTTCAACTGTGGGGCTGGAACTGTTACCGGAACACAGCTCGTAGAGAAAACAAAAAATGTAGTTAGTTCTTGATTAAGAGCACAGTGTCTATGAACAATCACTGATGCCACGTGTAGCATGAGACTCCGGCAGCATTAGCTATAGCAGCATAGCTAGAACAGCCAAGAGGAATCACATGAGACGACAGCAACCCAACGTCCCAGATCACCACAAAAGTCTTTGACTATGAATCTCCAGCTCTGCCCTTAGTCTAAGGCAAGGATGCACAAGTCAAGATCAAGAGGGCCGAAGCCCAGCCCAGCCAGACCGCCCACCAGAGCACATTTGATATGAGTTTACCTCAAGATTTCTGAAACTTCTCTACAATAGTCCATTTGTCTGTGGCTTGTGAAGAGCTGACCAAAAAATCCGATTTGCAGTCTTGTGTTTTCGGTTCGGCCAAATGAACTTGAAAGGTGTTCGTATAATCAGTAGCAAAACCAGTGCCTCTGGCTGACACTGCTGCCTGTCTTTCTGTGCAGGAGCGAAGCCATAAATCCTACAGGCCTCTCACTGTGCTCACCTTCCGTCTGAACTACCTGCTGAGCGAGCTGAGTCCAGCATCCTACCATCTTCTCAATGTGGTCCTCCACGCGACGGTGTGCGTCCTCTTCCTGCGCTTCTGCCGCCTGCTGTTGGACCCCATGTCCAGTCTGGTGGCTGCGCTGCTGTTTGCTGTCCACCCGATTCACACCGAGGCTGTGAGTACTGATACTGAGGGGTCGCTTCTGAACATGTTTGACACTTTTCCCATTAAAAACCACCACACATCCCTACAAGTGGTCAATATGAACTTCAGTGCATGCATTTATTAATGTTTAACTCTATAGAATTTCTCATCCAATCATGTCTGCAGCATCACAATGTGTCATTTTGCGATGTGGCCGTTTCGTTGTCCACCAAAAATGATTACCACACTTGTCATTCCATGTTTCTAGAACTAAAAGTGTGCTCTATTTATTAGTACCGTAGACTGTTAGGGAAGGGGAACGGGAAATTAGTGGGAATATGACAGCATGTCAGATACAGCCCCCATGGTTTTGTTGTAAACTACAGTTTCTTTCCAGCGCCACGCAGCAAAAAAACTGCCATTAACAGCTTAAATTTATGTTTCTATGTCCATTATGACGATATTCAGCTTCTAAGATACCTAACAAACAACCATACATACAGTCTATCCTTATGTACAACCCCAAATCAGAAAAAGGAAAAGAAAAGAAAAGAAGAGTAAGAGTAGAAGAGAAGGAGTAAGGAGTTAAGAAGAAGTAAAAAAGAAGTTGCAATGGCAAAATAAGCCACAGTGTTTTGTTTCTTTACATTTAATGATGACTGTTATTGAGTTGCAGAAGAAAAAAGTAGTAGGGAACCCTGAGAATTTCATGTTTTTGTCTGAGTGAACTCATTTCATTTGTAATAAACATCCATTCTTAATTTCCGGCCTGAACACATAAAAAAAAGTAAGCATTTTTACCACTAAAATGTTTTCACTGAGGATAACCAAGCGATGAAGTGTTTGTGTGGGGGGGGTTTTTTTTTTTTTTTTTATTTTGTTCCATTCCTCCCTCTAAGAACGGCTTAAGATTGTGCCCAGTACTGGGTCATCAGGCTGTGCTGTATGGGTATTTTTTTATTTCAAAAATTCTCCACACCATTCTCAATTTGCGGTCTGGATTCAGGTCAGTCCCCAGTGCCTGGTACCATCTTCTTCCAAGGTCATGCCTTTGTAATGTGTGCAACAATGTGCTTTTGCACCAGCGTCAAAGGACCTGGAATACTGTTGGTTAACCACAGTACACGTTTTCCCACTGTGTGATGGGGCCATCAAGATTCTTCAGAGCCCACGAAAAGGGCCACTTTGGACATAAGGCTTCTGTGTTGCCACAGTAAAAGATTTAAGTGGGGTTGAAATGTAAGTCCTTTTTTTATAACGAATGACAATGGCTGCCAAAGTAACCTGCCCAGTGGTTCTGTCTGCTATTGTTGAATGACGGTTCTTGATGCAGTGCCGTCTGAGGGATCAGAGAACACACACGTTCAGCTTTACACACTGAAATTCCTCCAGATTCCTTTAATCGTTTAATGACATTATGCACTGTAGAAGACGAAATATGCAAATCCCTTCCAATCTTTCTTTGGGGAATATCGTCTTTAAACATTTCAGATAATTTCTCACATTTGTTGATAAACTGGAGATCCTCTGCCCATCTTTATTCCTCAGACTCAGCCTTTCTTGGATACTGCTTTTATACCAAATCATGATTATAATCACGTATTTGAAATCACATGATTAGTTGAGTATTAGGTTGATTCTGTCTCCAATTAAATACATGTCAAAGTTATTGGGACTGTGGTAGCCTAGCAGTTAAGGTACTGGACTATGGACCAAATGGTCCAGGGTTCAAATCCCATTTCTGCCAAGCTGCCACTGTTGGGTCCTTGAGCAAGGCCCTGAACTCACAACTGCTTGGATTGTAAGATTATCAATTGTAATTTGCTCTGGATAAGGGCGTCTGCTAGATGCTGTAATTTATTTCATTTTATTTCTTTGGCATTTTTGATATCGTCTCAACTTTTCTGATCTGGGGTTGTAGACTGAAACCTTGTAGACGAGGCCCATATGTCCTCCACTCTTATGTTGTGTTTGCTGGTTATTAAGATCCTGTACAGTGGACTTCCATCTGGGCTTTTTTCTTCTGTTTTGAGCTTAAACAAAGTGTAATGTGTGAGTGGTAATTGGACTTTGCACCATATATTAACCCACGTGAACTACCACTCTAGCTTTATGTCCCTATGAAATGTGAGCTTTTTTAAAACCCCAAATCTGGCAGATAACGCTTCATTGCACTAGAAATCTGGTTCAAACTATAGTTTCCATGAGAATTCAACTAAATGTTCAACTTCCACTTTAAACAGCTTAAGGCTGTTGGTTATTTATTTGTCATTTCTTGGCTTACGTTCTGAAATTAAGACTGTGGCGAAGATTAGCCTGTATTTTTATGTGCGGTCTTTGCACAAAAGAGGTTTTTAGCTGCAGGCACTGTGGTATCCGCAATTGCTTCCAGCACATGAATCTGAAATTTTGCGTTTAATGCTTTACATGGAATGTCGCATGAAATGGAAGAATCTGTTCTTGATTTCCTGTCTGTTTGTGTGTCTGTGAATTACAAACACAACTTCCGAGAAAGTTGGTACAGCAGGCAAAATGTGCATACAGTCAGAAAAACAGGGATTTACTTGAAAACTGTACAAAGAAAGATTTTCAGTGTTTTACCATAACAACCTTCAGTCCTGCAACGCCTTCCCAAACAGACCGATAAGGTTGTGGAATGTTCCAGAAGCACCTGCTTAGAACTTCCCACATGTAAACCGGTGAACTGGTAAGGGGTGGTTACAAAAGATTGAGATTTGTCACTTTGAGGAAAAACTGTAAGCGAATAGTGCAGGAATTTAGAAAACATTTTCTCAACGTACAGTTGCATAGAATACAGGGAAGCCCTGTTTAGTGATCATCTGCTCAACATCTGTTCTTTTTTTTTATGACCGAGGTCTTAACAATTATGATAAATTATAATAAAAATCTGTCTTTTAACTACGCACATTGCATCTGTAAACAACCAGTCACTCAACAGCCGATCAATGTTGTAGATCCACGAGTAGAGGTGGGAGTTTAAGAGCAGGAAGTCTGTCATTTGGGTTTGCGTGTCCAACGCAAGTAACTGGCTGACCGGCTGCGTTTGCTTGCTCGTTAGCTCACCGTTTGGATTTAAGACTGTTGGGTGAATTTCTCCACTGCTTTTTTGTAATAGGCTGTCAATGGCGATTTGAAGTAGTGGTCGAGCAATGTGGTTTTTTTAATTGCCTATATTTAGAGAGCAGGGTGACCGATGGCCACTTGTATAATGCTGATATTGCATTTTTGGGAGCAACATGTATTAAGGCTATAAATGGACTATCTCTGTTTAAACTCTCTCTTTTTTATTTTTTTTTATTTTTTATAAATGAGAAAATTAAAGTTTTATTGCTTTAAGTTACAGCACATAACACTATCGCATTCTTTCTGGGGGAAAAAATGAAAATGTGTAAATACTTGCCAAAAAAAACAATGTTGGAGTAGTGCATATGGTGGCAGGACTGCTGTGACCACCCCCTGTGCAGCAATAACTGCTATTAAACGTTTCCTGTAACTGTTGATCAGTCCTGCACACCGGCTTGGAGGAATTTTAGCCCATTCCTCCGTACAGAACAGCTTCAGCTCTGGGATGTTGGTGGGTTTCCTCACATTAACTGCTCACTTCAGGTCCTTCCACAACGTTTTGATTGGATTAAGGTCAGGACTTTGACTTGGCCATTCCAAAACATGAACTTTATTCTTCTTTAACCATTCTTTGCTAGAACGTCTTGTGTGCTTAGGGTCGTTGTCTTGCTGCATGACCCACCTTCTCTTGAGATTCAGTTCATGGACAGATGTCCTGACATTTTCCTTCTCTGATATAATTAATTCAGAATTCATTGTTCCAGCATGTGGCAAGCCGTTCCTGGTCCAGATGCAGCAAAACAGGCCCAAAAAACCATGATACTACCCCCTCCATGTTTCACAGAGGGATTAAGGCTCTTTGCTAAGATGCAGCTTTTTCCTAACAAACTCTTTTCTTTTAAACCAAAAAGTGTTATTTTGGTCTCATCCGCCACAAAACATTTTCCAACAGCCTTTGGCTCGTCCCACGGGGATCTTTAGCAAACTGCAGACGAGCAGCAATGTTATTTTTGGAGAGCAGTGGCTTTCTCCTTGCAGCCTGCCATGCACACACTGTTGTTCAGTGTTCTTCGATTGGGTGGACTCATTAACATTAACATTAGCCAAAATGAGAGAGGCCTTCAGTTGCTTAGAAGTTACTTTGGAGTCCTTTGTGACCTTGCCAACTATTACATACCTTGCTTTTGGAGTGATCTTTGTTGGTCGACCACTCCTGGGGAGGGTAACAATGGTCTTGAATTTCCTCCATTTGTACACAATCTGTCTGACTGTGGATTGGTGGAGTCCAAACTCTTTAGAGATGGTTTTGTAACCTTTTCCAGCCTGATGTGCATCAGCAACTCTTTTTCTGAGCTCCTCAGAAATCTCCTTTGTTCGTGCCATGATACACTTCCACAGACGTGTTGTGAAGAGCAGACTTTGATAGATCCCTGTCTTTTAAATAAAACAGGGTGCCCACTCACACCTGATTGTCATCCCATTGATTGTAAACACCTGACTCTAATTTCGCCTTCAAATTAACTGCTACTCCTAGAGGTTTACATACTTTTGCCACACACTAATATGTAATATTGGATCATTTTCAATAAAATAAATGATGTTTTAGGTCATATTTATGCAGAAATATAGAAAATTCTAAAGGGTTCACAAACCCTGTAAGTAGTACTCCTTTCTCTGTTCCCCACTAGCTGTATAGCCTCTCTAAGCTGTAATTCTATAACTTGGTTCACATTCACTCGTTGAGTTTCTGTTTCGTCTGGCTGATCATCTTTGTTGTTCTGTATTCTGTTTATCAATGCATCTGTCAAACAAAAGAATCAGATCCAACTCCCCACCCTTTTACGTGTTACAGCTTTCCCCTACACGGGCTTGTAACAGTACGCTACTGTATTTTCTGTAATTATTGTGAATTTCCATAAATTACAAAATTGTAGCGCAAGTAGCTCTCAGGTTTTCAG
This sequence comes from Ancistrus triradiatus, assembly GCA_025084515.1. Taxonomy (NCBI): domain Eukaryota; kingdom Metazoa; phylum Chordata; class Actinopteri; order Siluriformes; family Loricariidae; genus Ancistrus; species Ancistrus triradiatus. Next base: position 6,257 of record JAJAGP010006540.1, on the reverse strand, counting down.
TGGTGTTGCTGACGTATTTATGTAGCGTTTGCACAGTTTTCTTGTGAAAATACCCTTTATATTTCCATGACTGTAGCATAACATGTTGCTACGGTATTGTCTGGTCAACAGCCATTTCGGTTAGCAGCCTGGTTCACAGAATGTAACTCGGCAGTTAAACAGCATGACTGAGATTAGAACTGAATGTGCTTGACTCAAGAACTGAATATTTTTGGTCTCTCAGAAGGCAGGATTGGAAAGTGTCCCAAATCTAATCTTTTACCTCGTATGTGGGGCAGTGTGATCCACCGGAAATACACTGAATTTGGGCCACATTCATAAGTGGTATTGAAATTTGAAACGTATCCCATACGCGGCAGTGAGAGACTGACCAGCCAGATCGGAATTCCCGCTGAGGAGAAGGGAAAGTGGACCACAGCTGTGAGAGAGATCTTCAGTGGTGGGATGGTGGAGAAACGGACCTAACCATTTGGGGTGATGTCTCTGTGCAAACGAAACTGCAAGGCATATATCGCAATCGCTCTTTTTTGGGGGTTTTTTGTGGAAATTTCTAAAGAAATGTCAGAGCACAGCCACTGGAGGACGTTCCTGCAGTGTCAAACGAATTTGAAAGGCTTAAAAGTGAAGTGAAGAAGTGCCTGTTACTGTTGACTCCATTTGATTGTTTACCTCTGATTGCGTGAGTTTCCGAGCACAAGCTGTTCAGACGTCTGATACAGATCACATTAAGGAAATATTGCTTTTGTTTCTAACATCCTAAAAACAAAATCAGATTTGGTGACCGAATCTGATACCGCTGTGTGAACGTAGCCAAAGTGGAAGTGTGTGCAGCGTTCTGAGAAGCCAGCTTTCAGATGGCTATTGGTAACAATGGACGTTAGCAGTACAAAGTGCCAGCATCATTGGCAACCTGCTCATCTGTTAACGCAGATGGGTGCTTTGGCATTTTAGAGGACCACGTCCTGCATCTAGATCCCGTCTTTGTTTTATTCAGCAAAGTAACAGCAAGCCACATTCTGCACGTGTTTGAGCCGTGTGACTTCATAATCAGATGCAGGGTGCTGGAACATCCTGTCTGCAGTCCAGACCTGCCTCGTAATAAACGCGTGAATCAGAAATACTACACTGGTGACCCTGGTCTGTTGAGCAGATGAAGTTTTTTCGAGTGGCAATTAGCTTTTCAAAAGTGACCTCGGTATTCTTGAGAGGGAAGGAGATCTGACCATGGTAAACATCTTCTGTCCAGACTTTTTGGGTTGGGATACAGGTAACAAATGCGGACTCACTCAGGCATAAACAGAAATATTAAGCTCTTAACAACACATACTTAGCAGTAAACTTACTATAGGATGACTTTTCCCTTTTTCCTACTCTTCAACTGCTGAAATCCGTTTCCTGTCTGGTTTGTGTTTAATGGAATGCCAAATGTTCTGTATACGATTTAAATCTGAATACTGATCAGGCCAAGACATGAGCATGGTAGAGGAGGATCTCATGCTGCTTCTTTGCAGCGTTGCCTTGTTGCAAAACCACTCCTTTTTAGGGGAGGCAATCGAACCTTTCTGCAATATTTTCCTTTATTTTTCAAGCATGTAGAATGTATTTCTTGAAATAGTCTTTTCTGAGATCGTTTCGTCTTTGGTACACTTTTTTTTTTTATTTAATTTGCCTGGAAGCATTTATTCACAAAAATCAGTAAAGCTGATCAGATCAAACAGTAAAACTACTTTCTCTGTGGTGTTTTCAATAAAATATCAGTAAACCTGAGGAAATTTACACTTTTTTGCTTGTTTGTGGGTGACCAAATACTTATTTTCCACCATGATTTACAATTAAATTCTTTAAAAATCCTGCAATGTGATTTCCTGGATTTTTTTTTCATTTTGTCTCTCTTAGTTGAAGTGTACCTATGATGAAAATTACAGACCTCTCTCATCTTTCTAAGGAGGAGAACTTGTACAATCAGTGGCTGACTAAATACTTTTTTTGCCCCACTGTATACCATCCCAAGCTTTTCGATACTGTGGTTGTACATGATTTTTTTGTTTGTTTGTTTTTTTCTTGCAGAAATACATTTTATCTTTTTTTTTCCCATTTTATTTCACTGCACAAATTCTATTTTTACTGTAGTTTCATCATAGCCTTTATTTCACCTGCCGATGCAGACACTTCCATATGGTGGCAGTAATGGATAGTCTTAATACTTTGGGAGTTTAGAATGGGAATACGTGGTCGAATATGGCCGAAGCTGTTTTAAATGTTGTAACTGTATACTTTTTACCCTTTCTGTTTTGCTTTTATGTCTCTCCTTAAGAGCAGTGATCACTTTTTTTTTAGTTCAGCGGGTAAACTGGGCCTTTTTTGCCATGTATTCTATATTAAAAAGATGAAGCATGTGTGTTTTATTAAGCAAGATCTCTAACTTCACGTAAAATATTTGATGCTTACTTTTTTCAGATGTAGTGTCCCACACAGGTACAGTACTGTGTATTAACATGCTCATTTAATTACAATCTTTTGTCCAACTTTTATAAACAAAAAGTCATTGTTATGTATACATTAAAACTCTTGGTCTGTGGGAGGGAGGGGCGACCTTTCAGAGATCATCCGTCCTGTCCAGGGTAAACATGCGCCCTGTGTCCTCCAGGGTTAGGCAGCAGTGCCTACCGTGACCCGCAAACACACTGTGTGTGTATACACTCACTGGTCATCGCAGCAACTTGATGCATTTGGACATGTAGACATGATCGAGACGACCTGCTGACCAAGCAACAGAATGGGCAATAAAGGTGACTTTGAACGTGGCATGGTTGTTGGTGCTACACAGGCTGGTCTGAGTATTTCACAAACTGCTGATCTACTGGGATTTTCACACACCACAATCTTGTCCAAAAAGAGACACTATCCAGTGAGTGCAGTTCTCTGAGTGATTCCCTGTTGATCCCAGAGATTAGATGAGAATGACCGGACTGGTTCGATCTGATAACAAGGCAACAGTATCTCAAATAATCACTAATTACAACCAATGTATGCAGAAGAGCATCTCTGAATGCAAAGCATGTCAAACCTTGAAGCTGTGATATTCAGATGGTAGGGTGAGAATTTGGACATCATGAAAGTATGGATCCATCCTGCCTTGTATCAACAGTTCAGCCTGCTGGTGGTGTGATGGTGTGTGAGAGATTTTCCTGGCACACTTTGGACCCCTTAATACCAAATGAGCATCGTTTAAACGCCACAGCCTACCTGAGAATTGTTGCTGACCATCTTGTGATCTTCTGATGGCTACTTTCAGTGCGATAGCGTACCATGTGACAAAGTTTGAATCATTTGAAACTGGTTTCTTGAACATGAGTGAGTTCACAGAACTTAAATAGCCTCCACAGTTACTGGATCTCAATCAATTAGAGCACCTTTGGGACGCGGTGGAACAGAAGAATTGCGTTATGGACTTTCAGCCGACAAATCTGCAGCAACTGCGTGATGGTAATATTGTTAACGCGGACCAAAATAACTGGGGAATGTTTCCAGCACCTTTTTGAATCCATGCCACAAAGAATTATACCCATTCCAGTTTTTTTTCATAGAGGAGCCTCTTGGCTTGATACCTGCTCTCTTGTGAAAGTCAGCTTGTTTTGTTTTCAACTTTGACTCATGTTTTGTACCTTTGGCGTGAGAATTGGATGAAACTGATTGTCGATGGAATTCTTCATACATACAGGTAGAACGCTGAATGATAAACAACACATTCAAACCCCAACATCCGTACTCCTGCTACTTGAATTCATGCTTCGTATTAAAGCGTATGAAGTATTTTTATCTTGCACTTTCAGAACCACAATTTAGGGGGGCTCAATATGTATCCACGATAATTTCTTAATTGTTGGTTTAACAATGTGTGAGTTGACGTCATTGAGTATGTTGGTCATTGTTGCCAAAAAAAAAACCCAATCAAAAACACGCCTTAAGAATTGTCTCTGACTCGTAGCGATGTGACCTAGCTCCTGTCGTGAATAGCCGCCGATGCAACGTTAAACAAACTAATAAACCCAATCTGAGGTCTCTCTGCTGACATTTACAGCATTTAGCAGACCCTTATCCAGAGCCACTTACATTTGATACAGTCTTACAATCCAAGCTATTGTGGGTTAAGGGTCTTGCTCAAGGACCCAACAGTGGCAGCTTGGCAGAGGTGGGATTTGAACCCTGGACGTTCTGGTCCATAGTCCAGCAACTTACCCGCTAGGCTACCACAGTCCCACTGCTGACATCAGCTGTCATGTTACTGAATATTCTCCTTTTATGTTGGAGTAAAGCAAGCAGTCAAAGACCCTCCTCAGTACAGAATCCCACCAGATCCGTCCGGCTTGTAGCTTCTCTCTTTTAGTCTCTATTTTCAACTTGACCACAGGTTTTCATTCCAGCTTAGGTCAGGGAACTGGGACTGCCATTTCAGCATGGCCCTGTGGTCAATTATCTGGATTTTGATGCATGTTCTGGATCATGTTCTTGGAGGAGCCAAGCATGACCCAGTAGTAGGTCTGTTTGATGCAGACGACGTCAGCGTTTCATTTAAAACCCTAAAGAACCTAATGAAGTCCGTGATGCCATGAGTTTATAGTAATTTCTTTTTGCAGACAGTCCAAGAATCTAGCTGGGATTTTTTTTTTTGTTCCGAGGGGTGGTGCCTGATTCCATATTAAAGCCTAACACCATGAGAAACCAGATGCTATAAATCCAGAGTGAAAAAAATAAATGTTGAGAAAGTGGTTTCTTAGCTTAGATGTTGGATGCCTGTTCCTGCCAGCTTATGCATATGAAAAGCAAATTAGGTATTTTTTTAGTTGCTTAGTATTACTGGATTCATTTTTAATGATTGGACCTAAACGGGTAGCCATCTGGCAGAAATGTATTATGAATTCTTTTGATCATGGTTTTTTAAAAGAAAGGTAAAATGTTTACCTTTTTTGTTAAGTTGAATATAGCCGGGTAACGTGGTGTCTTCAAATGCTTTTATTATTCTTGCTTCATTCAGCACTGTCTTTGAGTGATCATCAACTTTTCATTCCCTCCCCCACCTCCCAAGTTTTAACCCTGATGTCTGACTGCCTTTCTGACATTTCTTCCTGCATCTGAAGATTAATCTGGACAAGACTGAACCTATCTACCTCCCAGCAAACGCTGGAGCTCTCAGTCAACACAGATGTTTTATTTTATTAGTGTGATTTTTGGACAACAACCTCGATTTTTCAAACCATACCACATCTTGCTGATATTTTTTGTACTACATCAGAAGAATAGGTTGTATCTGATCAGAGAAGCTGCTCGGATCCTCATACAGCATCTTTCCAGGCTTGATTACTGCAGTTTTTGTTTGCTGCTCTTCCTTCCAAGATCCTGCAGTGACTCTTTTTATATATTTTCACTGTTGTCTTGGATGCGATGGATTTATATTCTTTATTTTATGATATCTTTCTTAATACTGCATTTTCTCTATATTATTAGTCTACATATTAAATTTTATTTTAATTCTTGTATTTTTAAATATGTTCTCTGTTAATATTTATTGGACTTCTGTTTATTTAAACTGTTTTAATATAATCTTATTAATTATATAACATAGATGTTATAAGTAGGAATTAAACTAAGGTGGTCAAGGAGGTTGGGTCCCTTATTAGGTCTTCTCCAGGTTTTGTTTTTAGGGAGTTTTTCCTTGCTACTGTCGCCCTAGGCTTACTGAATATGAGACTGGCCTTAGATGGTAGAAGACATTTATAAAATTGTTAAGCTGTTTTGAGACGATGCTTCGTTGTGAAAAGTGCTATAGAAATAAATCTGACTTTGACTTCAGGTTACATTGCTCCAATAAAAGGCATTCAGATTGCTGTAGCACACCTGATTCACAACCCTGTTTCAGGTCTTCAGCTTCAGTCCATAGTTGATCTGTAGTATTGGATTGGTTTCAGGTCATCAGCTTCAGTCCGTAATCGATCTATAGACAGGATTGGTTTCAAGTTTTCAGCTTCAGCCCGTAGTCGATCTATAGACAGGATTGGTGTCAGGTCTTCAGCTTCAGTCCGTAGTCGATCTGTAGTGTTTGATTGGTTTCAGGTTTTCAGCTTCAGTCTGTAGTCGATCTGTAGTATTTGATTGGTTTCAGGTTTTCAGCTTCAGTCCGTAGTCGATCTATAGACAGGATTGGTTTCAGGTCTTCAGCTTCAGTCCGTAGTCGATCTGTAGTGTTTGATTGGTTTCAG
>JAJAGP010006539.1:0-20684 GCA_025084515.1 Ancistrus triradiatus | reverse complement strand
AGCCATGCGGACAGGATCACTTCTCACAGTTGGCGCAAACTAGATGGATGGACAGACATGCTCTAACCAGCTTGCTCTATCTCATCCCAGAGTTATAGCTCTATAGGGTTAAGATCTGGTGACTGTGGGGACACACTGTCATGTTCCTGGAACCAATCCATGAATATACAACCCTTGTTGCATGGTGCAGTGCCCTGCTGAAAGTGTCCTTCTGCCATAGGGCAAACAGCTGCCAGGAAGGCTTTACCTGCCTGAACTGTTAACACCTGATAGGAAGCATTCAGCGATTCATGCTGTTTGTACCAAATTCTGACCCTCCCATCAGCATGATGCAACAGAAATCTGGATTCATCTGGATGCTTTTTCCACTGCTCAGTGATTAAAATTCTGTGCTATTTTGCCCAGTGGAGTCTTGCCTTTCTGTTTCCTTTTGACAGCAAATACACTTGAACTTGTCATCTGCTGTTATAGCCCAGTGGTTCCCAAACTTTTGATTTTGTAGATAAGAATATTTGAGCCTCCTCACCATGCACATACACGTCCTTTGCTTCCAAGCTCCACTGGAGTTTATTTTAAACCAGATTGATTCTTGACATCCTTCACTGACTCCTTTCGTTAAGGAGTTGTTTACATCCACAGGATCCCCCTTTCCCCCTCCATTGTGCAATTTTCTGTATATTCTCAGCACTTCTCGATTTTCCTATTATAATATACACTGCCCGGCCAAATAAATAGGTCACCACCTGGATTTAACTAAGCAAATAGTTAAATAGTTAAAAAAGAGCCTCCCATCAGATAAATACTGCATTGGTGATTATGTTTCAGCCAGCAACAAGTTATTTAACCCCAACTGATACAGTACATTTACAGCATTTTATCCAGAGCGACTTACAACTGATACAGTCAGTCAATCCAAGCAATTGTGGGTTAAGGGCCTTGCTCAAGGACCCAACAGTGGCAGCTTGGCAGAGGTGGGATTTGAACCCTGGACCTTTTGGTCCATAGTCCAGTACCTTAACCACTAGGCTACCCACAGTCCTACAGTAGCTACAGTAGCTGTAGTATTCCTGCAGTAGCTTCTCAAAGAGCTTGTATTGATGATGGGAGATTTGTTCCACTGTGCAAAGTCTTCTCCAGCACATCCCAAAGATCCTCAATGGGGGTCAGATCTGGACTCTGCGGTGGATAATCCATGTGTGAAAATGATGCTCCCTGAACCACTCTCTGACCCTTCTGAAATATCTTTCCCACGACCATGGGATGTGTCCTTCGACATGTCTGTTTAATAAATGAAAAGCTACTCACTGCATCAGTTAGAGTTAAATAACTTGTTGCCAGGTAAAACATAACCACCAATGCAGTAATTACCCGATGGGAGACTCTTACCTATTTGCTTAGTTAAATCCAGGTGGTGATCCATTTTTGGCCCGGCAGTGTATATTCCCACTGAAACTGAAGACTTGCTCACTTGAGTTTATGTTGCACTCTGGAGTCACATGTCTAATTTCCAGGGATACAAAGAAGCACCAACCGTGAAAGGGAAGGTATCTCTGATAAAGAGGCCATTCAGTGTATATGATCTCACTACGCACTTTAATTAATTTCACAATTTAAGGCTTTGCAGTATGCATGCACTTATCCTGCGTTTATACAGTGTGAGCAATCCCAGAGTCTTTTCAGCATGCTGAATGTTAGTCACACCTACTTGGCACAAACTGTTCTTGCCATGACACTCTTGACATCATCTTCGGTCAGACCCTGAAGCCGCCAGAATGGGGACTGGTGTAAAACAAACACATAGCTTTAGTAGGAGAAAGGCGCAGAAGAGTAAGCCAAATGTATTAAGCAGGGTAAGTCTGAAATTTTACATATCATTACATATTATGACTTATTTGTTAATACAATCACTGTACACTTTATTAGGAACACTTGTACACCTACACATACATGCAATTATCTAGTCAGCCAATCGTGTGGCAGCAACGCAATGCATAAAATCGCCAGTAGCTTCAGTTAAGGTTAACATCAGCCATCAGAATGTGAAAAATGTGATCTCTGTTATTTTGACCATGGGCTGGTTTGAGTATTTCCATAACTGCACATCATCTTGGAATTTCATGTACAACAGTCATGAAGTTTACTCAGATGGGTGCAATTCAATAAATCCAATGAGCAGCAGTTCTGTGGATGGAAAGGCGTCGTTGATGAGAGTTATTATTATTATTATTATTATTATTATTATTATTACCCACTCTGTACAATTGTGGTGAGCAGAAAAAAACACATCTAACATAAACAACACATCACCTTCAAGCAGATGCAGCTACAACAGCTGAAGACCATGTCAGTCAGCCAATAACAGAAAGTTTGCATTTACATTTACAGCATTTAGCAGACAGCCCTTATCCAGAATGACTTACAACTGATACAGTCTTACATGGTACAATCCAAGCAACTGAGGGTTAAAGACCGTGCTTGAGGGAATGCTTCTCATGCAGGAACTTGAATCCTGGACCTTCTGGTCAGTACTTTATCCGCTCTACCACCACTGCCTCAAAACCACATCTGAGAAAGCTGAGGCTGTAGTGGTCACAGGCTCTACAAAACTGATCAGTTTAAGATTGGAAAAACCATAGCATGGTCTGATGAATCTCCTGAATCACACAGATGGTAGGGACGGAACATGATTCCATTTTCCACATATTTTGGTTCAAATAAATAGTTATTTGAGTTACTGTCACCATTCTCACATTCTCTTCTGACCTCTGGCATCAACGAGGCATTTTCGCCCAGAGAACTGCTGTTCACTGGATATTTTCTCTTATTCTGACCATTCTTTGTAAACCCTAGAGATGACTGGGCTTGTAAATCCCAGTAGATCAGCATTTTCTGAAACACTCTGACCAGCCTGTCTAGCACCAACAACCATGTCACATTCAAAGTCACTTAAATCACATTTCGTCCCCATTTTGATCATCAGTTTAAACTTCAGCAGGTCATCTTGACCATGTCTGCATGACTAAATGCATTAAGCTGCTGCCATATGACTGGCTGATTAGATATTTGTCCAAACAGAGCGAACAGATGTACCTAATAAACCATCTAGTGAGTGTATGTCATGAAAATACATTTAGTAAATTTATGTACAAATAAAAGCTTACCAGTATTTTGTCTGAAACCATTCAAATATGACATCACGCATAGTGTAAAAAGTTTTTCATGTAGCATGATAAGCTGTAATAATTTTATCTAATGTACATACTCCGAAACATATACATTATGTATAACAGTAATAATTTAACTATTGCATGTAGAAGTTATTTACCCTTTCGTTAAAAGCGTCTGATGGCACACACTGCCGACCCAGGAGAGAAAGCAATGCTTTTATCTCCTGAAAGAAAGAAAACAGATTAATATTAACTAGTAATATCAGCCATTACCTGTTCACTTTATTCCTCTGTATTACATTAACCATAAAAGCCCTGTGTCGCTTGTTTGCTAAAAGCGAGTTATACTGAAGCGTGCTTATTTAAAAAAACAATACAGCTTTCTGCAGCAGAATAAAGAGTTGGTATTATGTAAGCGTTTAGATTTCATACCGGGAATCTAAAATCCACATTATCATGAGCAACATGTAATAAATACTGCCGGCATGTTTTCCCACAGAGCAGCGCCATGTTTCAGTGTATCTATTAAAAACAGCTCGGTTAGTAACATGCGCTCATACGCACAGTTCCCACTAAATGCTACCGAGCACTTTCCTCACGTTAGTACAAATGTTTGTTCAGTTTTATTTTATTTTCTTAATTTATGCTCGGTGTAACGACCACGAATATACTCAAATTCAGGCCAGACATCCAGCACCAAGTTTATTAACTGCTTTCAAGCAATTTAGCACCTCTTATGTAATGATGTGTATGTTGAGTCAACAGAATCGCAAAGTCGGTTCCTTGATTCGACTATTTCAAGTGAACTCTGGGAACTGACTCACTTCCAAACAGTGCGTTTAGGAGTCGATTCATCTGATATCCTGCAAGACATGGGAATTTTAATCACTGAACAGAGCCGATTCGTTAAGTGTGAAAGCGTTATGTCGTGGCTTCACTGACCACAGTGATCATTGTATTGAATCCCGACTGTAACATCTATATTGGTATATTTACTGGTGTATTTATTCAATACACAAGACGATATGAAGAAAATGAGCGGAGTGAGTGAACTTTACTCTCAGTTTTCTTATAACTATCATTATTATCTGACATGCGTAGAAACAGTTCTGTTTAGTCTACGTTACTGACTTTTAGTACAGCTCATGTACAATTTGCTCACTGACACTGAAACATTACAGTATGTTTATTATTATTATTATTATTCTGCAGCGTGATCATGAGATCAGTTAGATCATGCCCATAATTGGATAGGTAGGAGCTGTCTGTGGTTATGATGCCATAACAATCCCAGAGACGTGGCTTATTGTTTCAAAGTTCAGAATCAATGCAAACTAAAATCTGTAAGTGAGGTGGCTTAGACGGACAGTGCAGAAAGACGTTCAAATGGTAAGACAATTACATTTTATTCCTGTTTTGACCTTGCTTATCCTGGCCAGGGTTGCAGGGTGCAGGCAGAAGTGCACCCTCTATGGAACACCAGTCCATCACAGGGCCCGGCTGGGTCTCTGCTTTAGTGTTGGTGGATGCTCCCTCCAACCTCGTCTTGTCCGATTGGACAGAAAACCAGCTATGGCACAAGGCACAATAATGTTTAATGCTGCTTATGGGAGGAACACAGTACAGCGCCTCCTGCTGAGTATGGGGGCTACCTAGTTGCAGACTGGTCAGAGTGCTCGCCATGTCCATCATCAAAACGCATACAACGGGCATGTGAGTGTCAGAACTGGACGTTATAGAAGGTCCAACAAGTCTCATTTTCTATGTTGACATACGTGTGCACCATTTACCTGGAGAGGTGATGATGGCACCAGGATGCACTGTGGGAAGAAAACAAGCTGGTGGAGGGAGTGTGATGCTGTAGGTAATGTTCTGCTGAACCCTTGGTCAGACATTTACGTGGATGTTCATTTTCTGCATAACACCTGCATACAAATTGTTATGGACCAGGTCAGATTATTTTTCTAGTAGGCTATCAATGGGCGCCCTGTCTAGGGTTTGTAGTTTAATGAGACAGCAGCAGGAGCGTCGCCAGGACATTTTACCTGGGCTCAAGCACCGAATGTTTTGAGTATAGCCCTGAATATAATTTTGAACATTATATATAATATTATATCTAATATTAAAGCCTTTGTACGTTCATAATGCAAATTCTGGCTCTTTTTAGGGAGTCGACTCTTTTGGCTCCCAGACTCCCAGCCTTTTATAATTCATTATTTTGAGCTATAATTAGTATGTGTACACATATACCACTAACTTATTCAATGTATATTAATTCAATTATACTAAACTGTACCATTTCCATGATATAAAACTTTTCAATTTTGCTTGGTATAAAAAACATTACATGTGTATTAAATGCTATATAAGGGACTGTGGTGGCCTAGTGGTTAAGGTACTGGACTCTGGACCAGAAGGTCCAGGGTTCAAATCCCACCTCTGCCAAGCTTCCACTGTTGGGTCCTTGCGCAAGACCCTTAACCCACAATTGCTTGGATTGTAAGATTGTAACAATTGTAAGTCGCTCTGGATAAGGGCGTCTGCTAAATGCTGTAAATGTAAGTGCTCCTGGTAATTTCAAAGTGGGAGCGCCAGTGAGGTGAGGTGTCTCTAATAAAGTGACCATGCAGCGTATACAGAGTACAAATGCACTGATAACTGACCATGTTCACCATACTCAGAATCCTATATGTTATTAATATCACAATATTGCTATCACACAGCCCTGATCTGCTTTAAAGCATGTGTCTTTCATTAAGACTAAAGACAAGGGCTGATTCCACTGGGTTAACCTTGTTTGTACTAAATTATTCACAGCTTTGTGTAGTTGGAGCTCTTTGGTGTCCTGTAGACGACGCGCAGAGGTGAACGCCGACCTGCTCCAACACTGTAAGTACGACCTCATGGAGGAAAGTGAAGACAGAGGAGTTTCTGTTAAAGGACTGAAACAGGACTGGGAGAGATGGTCCGAGGATCACCAGGAATATCAGAAACACAATCCGTTCAGCAATGACGCCATCACGCCCTGCCAGCCAAAGCGTGGACAGAAGGATTATGGACGACCTCCGGAAGGATCCGACACCGAGCGAAGAGGAAAGGAAGCTCACTGTCATATCAGTACAGAGGTGAAGGAGCTGTGCCTGATCATTCGTGAAATTGGGAACAGGAGAGAAGATGGCCGAGTGGAAGTGGAGTTCGGCCGGCTGTTTGAACATTACATCCCCATATCTAACAAGGTGGTGGGAGTTCTGCTGCGAGCACGCAAACAGGGCTTAGTGCAATTCAGAGGGGAGATGCTGTGGCAAGGAAGAGATGACGGAGTGGTCATCAAGCTGCTTCCATAACACCAATGATGGGCTACTAATTAGAAGCAAATCTCAGTGGCGTCACACTTGGACTCAGAGCCAGATCCATTAATAGTGCTCAGAAAGATACTTTAGAAATTGCTGTGTACCTTAGTTATACTAGAAGTTGCACAGCAAACCCAATAAAACCACCTTTCAGCGATGTCCATTATGGATGTTATTACTTATTACTGTATGATGTTTATTAAATTACTTGTTTTATTGGTTTTCTAAATTATAAACTACAGGTAGTAACCGATATATGTTCCGACAAATCCATCGTAAATCGAGTAGTTTAATATATAATGTATATATCGTATGTATAACACTTGGGGTGGCATGGTGGCTCAGTGAGTAGCACTGTCGCCCCACAGTGAGAAGGGTTCAATCCCCAGGTGGAGTGGTCTGGGTCCTCCACATGTCGCATGGGGTTTACTCTGGGTACTCTGTTTTTTTATGACATGCGTGTTAGATGTCTCTATTTGTGGAGTCTCTAAAATGCCCCTAGTGTCTGAGACCTATGATGGATTGGCACCCTCTCTAGGGACGTTCCTGCCTTGCGATCTCATGTAATTTCTTGAATAATGTATTGAAAGTGAAAAACAAATGATGATGATCAATGATGGCAGATGCAGCAAAACAGGCCCAAACCATGATACTACCACCACCATGTTTCACAGATGGGATAAGGTTCTTATGCTGGAATGCAGTGTTTTCCTTTCTCCAAACATAAGGCGTTTCGATTAAACCAAAAAGTTCTATTTTGGTCTCATCCGTCCACAAAACATTCTTCCAATAGCCTTCTGGCTTGTCCACATGATCTTTAGCAAACTGCAGACGAGCAGCAATGTTCTTTTTGGAGAGCAGTGGCTTTCTCCTAACAACCCTGCCATGCACACCATTGTTGTTCAGTGTTCTTCTGATGGTGGACTCATGAACATTAACATTAGCCAATGTGAGAGAGGCCTTCAGTTACTTAGAAGTTACCCTGGGGTCCTTTGTGACCTCGCCAACTATTACATACAACACGCCTTGCTCTTGGAGTGATCTTTGTTGGTCGACCACTCCTGGGGAGGGGAACGATGGTCTTGAATTTCCTTTCATTTGTCCACACACAACCTGTCTGACTGGATTGGTGGAGTCCAAACTCTTTAGAGATGGTTTTTTTGTAACCTTTTCCAGCCTGATGAGCATCAACAACTTTTTCTGAGGTCCTCAAAATCTCCTGTGTTTGTGCCATGATACACTTCCACAAACATGGGTTGTTGTGAAGAGCAGACTTTGATAGATCCCTGTTCTTTAAATAAAACAGGGTGCCCACATCACACCTGATTGTCATCCCATTGATTGAAAAACCACCTGACTCTTAATTTCACCTTCAAATTAACTGCTAATCCTAGAGGTTCACATACTTTTGCCACTTACTAATATGTAAAATTGGATCATTTTCCCTCAATAAATAAATGGACCCAAACTATAATATTTTTGTCTCATTTGTTTAAAACTGGGTTCTCTTTATCTACTTTTAGGATGACATTTTAGGTCATATTTATGCAGATACATAGAAAATTCAAAAGGGTTCACAAACTTTCAAGCCACTGTACATGTAAAACTGTGTTGTTGTTTCCTCATACTCTACTTTTAATCATCTTAATAAACAAAATAAGCAGGGCTACTGTTCAATAAAATGAGACAAAAAGCATAAGATACCTCCCCAGTTTTCTTGTTACCAGAACTAAAGCTTTACCACGTTCATGACTTTGCTTCTTCCTGCTTCATTAATTCAACAGCTCAAGCTAGCAATTTATTGCTCTGTAATCACACACTTTAATTAAGATTAATGACTGATCTGCTTAAATGGCACAGTTTAAAAGAACGCTATTAAACTACGTTCAGCCTGCAGGGCAAACAGATGTCATTATCAAATCCGAATTCTAGACCTAGTGTCCGTACTGCATTGACAAAAGATCCCCTCAGTTTTTGTCTGTATGGTCCTCAGTGGCTTAGTCAGTCCTGGGTTGACATGGTGATGATGCAGAGTAAGATATATTTATACCAGTTAGCAGTACAGACATGGAGATATCAAAATACATTACGATATACAAGGGCAATGTCCAGTCACAGTTATGAACGTGGTGTCTGCAGTCATCCCCTGTTCCACACAGGTGTTAAACTCTGAGTACAGACTTCTTTTACTCCTCAATCCGGTTTCCATCCATCAGTTGTATTATTTACTTTAAGTACTTAGTTTGGGTGATACAGTGTCACAGTGTTCCAATCGCGACTTCGTACTTCCGCCTGTGTGGTGTCTGCAGGTCATCCCCATGTCCACACAGGTTTACTCTGGAGTACTCCGGTTTCCATCCACCAGTCCAAACACAGGGCAATTAAGTTCAACTGATTATGCTAAATTGGCCCAAATTTGAGTATGTATAATTAGTTTTTCCATTTAAAACTTGTGTGTCGATGTAACATTATGTTTGCCTTTAAATAGCCATTGATGCTGAAAGCAATGTTAAATAAACTAAATTTAAACAATTGGGCACCCAATGTGTGGCTGCAAGCAAATCATGGCATGTTCAGACCTAAGTTGAGTAGATGATTTGTCATAGGGATGACTTCTCGTTTTTGGAAATCATAGAGAACAAAAGGTCCTACAGAGAGCAGGCAGGAATTTTGGGAATACATTATGGGCCTAATTGGCCTCTGAAAGCCAACGAAGACAAGTTCAAGCCTGAACTTTAGTGCAGTTTAGTTCATGGCCGCTTTTGCCCATCTTTGCTTACAAGGGACAGGTGTTACTTGTTTCCAATGGCATTCTTTGTCTTAAGAACTTTGAATAATGTGTGAGATTATAGTTTGGTTTATTTGGTTTATTTAATCACAGACACAAGATTGACAGTGGCAATGACAAAGAGGACAGGAAGCAGAGCTGGAGGTGGCAGAACTTAAGATGTTGAGGTTCTCTTTAGGAGTGTCTAGGGTGGAACAGGATTAGGAATGAGATCATCAGAGGGACAGCACAGGTTTGAAAAATTGGGAGACAAAATTCGAGAGGGAAGACTGAGATGAGTTTGGACATGTGCAGAGGAGGGGATTGGGATATATTGGTAGGAGGACGTTGGAGATGGAGCTGCCAGGCAAGAGACGGAAGAGGAAGACCAAAGAGGAGTTATTTGGTTGTGGTAAATGAAGATATGCAGGGAGTTGGGGGTGACAGTAGAGGACGTGGAGGACAGGGTGAGGTGGAAACGTTTAACTCGCGGTGGTGACCCCTGATAAAGGGAGAAGCCGAAAGAAGAAGAAGAATTAAACAGATGATCCAGGAATGGTGGAATCTCCATGTTACCGCCTCTATCTGATGCTCTACACTGCTCAGTGCAGCCACACCCATGCCATCACCATAATCACCCAATCTGGATATGCCTGTGAAAGTGACTATAGTCCAAATAGATAAATTTGATTTAATATTTTGTAATTTGCAACATGGATTCAGTCAGAAAATCAATTTTTTCTTTCTTTTTTGAATCAAAATCTTACTAATCAAAATCGATGAGATAAGTGACTGACATGTGACTCAAGTCAATTTTACTTCCTTACAATAAATGTTATTTCATTAAAAAGCAGAATTGCATGAGTCCTGAGTGCAATTTAGTTTAATTCAGCCCATTTTATACACATAAAACCATTTACATTTGTGTTACACATGTAGTGAGGTGCTGCAGCATGACACTCGGGTAAGCTCTGGATAAGGGTATCTGCTAAATGACTAAATGTAAGTGTGCATATATTTGATCCATTAAGTAAACAAATCTAGTTTTTCTCCAGTCACATCCTATCAGATTTAACCAATCATGAGTTCTATCTGCACACCCAATAGTGTGCAACATACTGAGGTTCAAAACTGAGAATTGGTTCATGGAGTTGGAATAGCTATAGACACTGTAGTATATAAACCATTAGTTGTATTTATATTCATTGCATCACAAGACACTCTGTAGGACAGCATTTAGTGTAATTAACTGGTCAGGCTGAATATGAGACATACAGTACTGTGCAAGTCTTAGGCCACCTTTACATTAGACCTAACATCTTCAAACTTGGATACATCAGTCCATACTACTCTTTTCCACTGATCTTCATTCCACTTCTGAAAAAGTGGTTTCTTGGCTGCTGCCCTTCCAGAAAGGCATTCCTGATCAAGCTTCTTCAGACTGTAGAAGGGTCAACTTGGCATCCCGATGAAGTAAATACTTGCCACTATAGCCCATATAAGCTGTCTTTATCTCCGACAGCATGGCAGGTTTTGAAAAAACTGAAGCAATTCTCATGGTTTGAGTTCTGGCCAGGTCTCATAAGCATGACTGTCTGAGGGAGTGGAAACAAGATGTGCGATACCCAGTTGCTGTAACAGTGACCCCTGCGATGACTGGGTGCACGTTCCCATCCTGGGTGTCCTTCCTCCAGAGTAATTCCAGGATAGGATTCGGAACAGGAAAACGCATAGGGGTCACTGTTGCAGCATTTGTGTGGTAAATTAGGAATGCCCATAGACACACCCATTTTTACCTTTGTGCAGAAACAATATCTTGCATGTCATTTTTAGACGCAGGTTACCTACCTTAACATGTTTTAAAAACTAATAACAGTGCAAGTAATCAAGGAAGAATAAAATGCAGTTGCAAATGTGCGGTTTCTCTGCCATGAAGAGACAGTTGAACATGCAAGTATAAATTATTAAACAATCATGACAGCTCACTGACACTTCAAGTCACAGGTCACATCCTGATCTCAAGCAGACCGAAGATTCACTCGCTATCCCAAAGTAAAGACGACATACTTTCATGCTGCTGAGTTCAGTCTTTGAAGCAACTGGTCTGCCTGTAAGAGAGGAACATAAATGTCTGACTATTAGAACAGGCAATAAGAATCACAATATAGCTCTCAACTCAGGGGGGCTTAAATTCTTTATCACAGAGATCAATACAAATGAGACAATACTGGTTAACAGAGTCCTTCAGAGCATTTTCACACTTGGACCATTTCAGTATCTGAAGCGGACTCAGGCTGCTGCATACTCATGCCACACTACGAAACTGCATACTACACTAGTATGTACTGCATACTGCCCCCTGTACGTAGTATGCAACACTAACAAGTTCTGTCGTATCATGCAGCATTCTACTACCCGCTGCGCCATCGTCACCTGACTATTTACCACGAATGTACCTCAAACTTATCTTTTTTTTAAACTGTATTAGCCCCATTCTGATGAGAACATATCACAATGTCGACTAGATTCATATTTATACTCAGGATTGGCAGCATTCTTTTCCGTAGCGTGTTGTTTTGGTGAAGCAGGCTGAGCAGAGTGAGGCCACAGTGCATGATGGGATGCAGTACACAATGAAGACAGCTTCCCCTGCATACTTGAAAATCTGACCGGAATAGTACATCATCCAGGTATCTTTAGGGCACTACAGATTTGGATTTTGGTCAGTGACTGGATACTACTTTTAGGCAGATGTAGTACGTGAGTAGTACGTAGTGTTACGAGTCTAGAAAGTCGTTTATGTTGTTCTTTCCTTGTTTTTCCTTTTGTTCCCATACATTTCAGGCAATTACCTGACAAGTGGTGACTGTAGGCTTTAGGGGGCACCTCCAGTAGTTAAAGAGCCAAGATGGCTGCAGCAGGGGAGAAGCTGTTCCAGTGCTTGTTTCAAGGCCATCAGCCTGCCACCGACCAGACCAAATGCACATTATAGATCTGTTGTGCTTATGTGACTGTTTAATTGTGACTTTCTAAAAGCAATGCAGATCTATCTGTCTGGTGAATGTAGGAGGCGAGTTATTTTCTTTGTACATTTCTTTTCCTCCTGGTTATGGGAAAGGGAGGTAGGTTTAGTAGTTTTGTTTATTCTTCTTTGGATTGGTTAGGTTTTGTTTTCTAGATTTGTTTTGCTCAATCAAAGACAACACAAGTAAACACAACATGCAGTTTTTAAATGAAGGTGTTTATTATTAAGGGAGAAAAAAATCCTAACCTACATGGCCCTGTGTGAAAAAGTGATTGCTCCCTAAACCTAATAGCTGGTTGGGCCACCCTTAGCAGCAACAACTGCAACCAACCATTTGCCATAACTTGCAGTGAGTCTTTTACAGCATTGGGGAGGAACTTTGGCCACTCATCTTTGCAGAATTGTTGTAATTCGGACACATTGGAAAGTATCTCAATAGGATTCAGATCAGGACTTTGTCTAGGCCACTCCAAAGTCTTCATTTTGTTTTTCTTCAGCCATTCAGAGGTGGACTTGCTGGTGTGTGTTTTGGATCATTGTCCTGCTGCAGAACCCAAGTTCGTTTCAGCTTCAGGTCACGAACAGATGGCCGGACATTCTCCTTCAGGATTTTTTGGTAGACAGCAGAATTCATAGTTCCATTTATCACAGCAAGTCTTCCAGCTCCTGAAGCAGCAAAACAGCCCCAGACCATCACACTACCACCACCATATTTTACTGTTGCTATAATGTTCTTTTTCTGAAATGCTGTGTTACTTTTACACCAGATGTAATGGGACACACCTTCCAAAGAGTTCAGCTATTGTCTCGTCAGTCCACAGAATGTTTTCCCAAAAGTCTTGGGGATCATCAAGATATGTTCTGGAAAAATTGAGACGACTTTTAATGTTCGTTTTTCTCAGCAGTGGTTTTCGTCTTTTGTCTCTGCCATGCAGGCCTTTTTTGCCCAGTCTCTTACTTATGGTGGAGGCATGAACACTGACCTTAACTGAGGCAAGTGAGGCCTGCAGTTCTTTGGATGTTGTTGTGGGGTCTTTCGTGACCTCTTGGATAAGTCGTCGCTGCGCTCTTGGGGTAATTTTGATCGGCCGGCCACTCCTGGGAAGGTTCACAACTGTTCCATGTCTTCACCATTTGTGGATAATGGCTCTCACTGTGGTTCGCTGGAGTCCCAAAGCTTTAGAAATGGCTTTATAACCCTTTCCAGACTGATAGATCTCAATTGTTCCTGAATTTCTTTGGATCTCGGCATGATGTGTAGCTTTTAAAGATCTTTTGGTGTAATTCACTTTGTCAGGCAGGTCCTATTTAAGTGATGTGCTGATTGAGAACAAGTGTGGCAATAATCAGGCCTGGGTGTGGCTGGAGACAGAGAACTCAGGTG
Source organism: Ancistrus triradiatus (assembly GCA_025084515.1). Lineage (NCBI taxonomy): Eukaryota > Metazoa > Chordata > Actinopteri > Siluriformes > Loricariidae > Ancistrus > Ancistrus triradiatus. The sequence goes on along the minus strand of JAJAGP010006539.1, from coordinate 6,991 downwards.
TGATAAACCATAGTTATGTTTTAACAAGGGGGGGCAATCACTTTTCCACACAGGGCCATGTAGGTTTGGATTTGTTTCTCCCTTAATAATAAACACCTTCATTGAAAAACTGCATTGTGTGTTTACTTGTGTTGTCTTTGACTAGTATATAAATTGGTTTGATGTTCCGAAACACTTAAGTGTGACAAACATGCAAAAAATATGATATCAGGAATGGGGCAAAACACTTTTTTGCACACCACTGTAGCTCCTGGACAAGTCGGCTATGCACTAACAGTATGATATACTCTAGTGCTGTGCAATATGATCTCAAATCAATATCACGATTAACTGAACAGCTTCTGTTGTTGTTTTTCTGCCCTCATAGTTCACTGACAAGGTCTGTAAAATAACCGATAGAAACACACAGATGAACCATTTATGGTTATTTACTGAATATTTCCACCAACTGAAATGTAAATATACTAACTGAAATAATGGCATCCATTATTTCTTCCGTCTCTTATTATTATTACGTTATTAATTCTTGAGTTATTTATTCAGTGTCATCTTCCCTAAGGCCAAAATATGTCCAAAGACAGACACAACATTTTCTTTCAACATTCTTCTTTTTTTGCTCATAGTTTTAGTATGTTTCTTCCATGTCGCTGACTGGATGGGGTGGAGTCACATGACTACACATGCGGTAGTATGTTTAAGGGGACAGCATAAATATGCAGTGGGAAACGTGCTAAGAGAAGGGACTCCGTTTCTGTAACCACACTGTTTAGCCTGAACAGTGCGAACAAAGAAGGTCTTCATGCTAAGCCACATCTCAACTTAACAGAATTGTTTTAAATTGGATAAAAGGTCAGACAAAGTAAGCACTCATTGAGCAAAGCAAGTACTGCATTGTATGGACATCAGCACAGCTTTAACAAAATTAGGGGAATATTACAGGGTTCCTCCCAAAGATAATGTTTATCGGACACATCTTTTGTGTATACATATCCATGAACTGAGTAAAGAACAGAATACTGGTTTGTAACTCAATTATAATGTCTAACAGCTGATTATTTGCACAGTCCACAGACGGTAATCATTAATATGACACTAGACACTTCATTAGGTACACCTTGCTAGTATCAGGTTGGACCCCATTTTGCCTTTGGCATACATTCAACAAAGTGTTGGGAAAACTGCTCAGAGATTTTGGTAGATATTGATATGATAGCATGTTAACGTTAACTGCTGCAGCCCACAGTTCAATTTTATATCTGATTCTATACATTCGGGCAGATAGCCTTCTCCTGGCGTATACTCAGCTTAGCATCTGCATCGGAGAATACTCCAGAATCCAAGCCGATGTGCTTTACATGACTCTCTCCAACGTTTTGTATTGTGCATGGTGATCTTAGGCTTGTGTGTGGCTGTGGGCCAATGGAAACCAAACTGATGAAAGCTCTTACTAAGACTTTGTGTACTGATGTTGCTACCAGAGGACGGAAAGTGTGACAGTTCCAATCTGTGTCACTTACCATTTTGTGGTTGAGATGTTCTTGCTCATGTCTCACAGTAACAGCACTTTGATGACCTGTCTCATTGGAACAGTGGCATCATATGCCCATAAAAGTCTCTGAGCTCTCTAGTGTGAGTCATTCTACATCCAGTGGTTGTCCAGGGAAAATTTCCAGCAGTACATCATCAATCAGTCATAAAGAATGAGTTCAGAACACTCACCGTGATAAACCAGTAGGAGTTTTCCCGGTAGATGAAGCGAGACATGAAGCCCATTTGACTGACAGGTGCCAAAACATGGAGATGCAGATGTGCAATGGATTGAAATGGAGGCCAATGGAAGCCAAATCTAAAAAGGACATAACATGGTGTTACACTGATTCCACTGGTAATGTACTGTATCATACAGTGGTGCTTGAAATTTTGTAAACAATTTAGAATTTTCTATATTTCTGGATAAATATTACCTAAAACATCATCAGATTTTCACACAAGTCTTAAAAGTAGGTAAAGAGAACCAAGCTCAAAAAATGAAACAAAAATATTATACGTGGTCAAACTGCATATCAGTCCTGCACACCGGCTTGGAGGAATTTTAGCCCATTCCTCCATACAGAACAGCTTCAACTCTGGGATGTCCGTGGGTTTCCTCACATTAGCTGCTCTCTTCAGGTCCTTCCACAACATTTTGAGTGGATTAAGGTCAGGACTTTGACTTGGCCATTCCAAAACATTAACTTTATTCTTCTTTAACCATTCTTTGGTCGAACGACTTGTGTGCTTGGGGTCGTTGTCTTGCTGCATGACCCACCTTCTCTTGAGATTCAGCTCATGGACAGATGTCCTGACATTCATAATATCATTCATAATTCATTGTTCCATCAATGATGGCAAGCTGTCCTGGCCCAGATGCAGCAAAACAGGCCCAAACCATGATACTACCACCACCATGTTTAACAGATGGGATAAGGTTCTTATGCTGGAATGCAGCGTTTTCCTTTCTCCAAACATAACGCTTTTTTTTTTTAAACCAAATAGTTCTATTTTGGTCTCATCCGTCCACAAAAACATTCTTCCCAATAGCCTTCTGGCTTGTCCACGTGATCTTTAGCAAACTGCAGACGAGAAGCAATGTTCTTTTTGGAGAGCAGTGGGCTTTCCTCCTTGTAACCCTGCCATTGCACCACCATTGTTGTTCAGTGTTCTTCTGATGGTGGACTCATGAACATTAACATTAGCCAATGTGAGAGAGAGGCCTTTCAGTTCTCAGAAGTTACCCTGGGGTCCTTTGTGACCTCACCAACTATCACATGCCTTGCTCTTGGAGTGATCTTTGTTGGTCGACCACTCCTGGGGAGGGTAACAATGGTCTTGAATTTCCTCCATTTGTACACAATCTGTCTGACTGTGGATTGGTGGAGTCCAAACTCTTTAGAGATGGTTTTGTAACCTTTATGAGCCTCAACAACTCTTTTTGAGGTCCTCAGAAATCTTTTGTTTGTGCCATGATACACTTCCACAAACGTGTTGTGAAGAGCAGACTTTGATAGATCCCTGTTCTTTAAATAAAACAGGGTGCCCACTCACACCTGATTGTCATCCCACTGATTGAAAACACCTGATTCTACTTTCACCTTCCAGCTAACTGCTAATCCTAGAGGTTCACATACTTTTGCCACTCACTAATATGTAATATTGGATCATTTTCCTCAATAAATAAATGACCAAGTATGGTATTTTGTCTCATTTGTTTAACTGGGTTCCCTTTATCTACTTTTAGCACTTGTGTAAAAATCTGATGATGTTTAGGTCATATTTATGTAGAAATATAGAAAATTCTAAAGGGTTCATAAACTTCCAAGCACCACTCTAACTGCATGCCAGTCACTTTATTAGGTATGCCGCCTTGTTTCTTTTTACTTTAAAAATTCCGTTTACCATATAGAACCACTTTGTAGCTCAAAATTTCAGACTGTAGTCCATCAGTTTCTCTACATACTTTGTTAGTCCCCTTTACTTTGTTCTCTAATGGTCAGGGCCCCCACAGGACCACCACAGATCAGGTACTAGTTTGGGTGGTTGATCATTCTCAGCAATGCAGTCACACTGGTATGATGGTCAGTGTGAAAGTAGGCACATCTACCATATTGCTCCACCTTGTAGTTGTAAAGTGAGGGACAGCAGCTCATCTGTTGTTGCACAGTTTGCGTTAGTCATCCTCTAATCCTTCATCAGTGCTCACAGGATGCTGGTGGCTGGACGTTTTTGGCTGGGGGACTATTTTCAGTCCAGCAATGACACTGAGGTGGTTTAAACTCCAGCAGCACTGCTGTGTCTGATCCACTCATACCACCACAACACACACTAACACCACCACCACCACATCAGTGCCACTGCATTGCTGACAAGCTGAGAACGATCCACCACCCAAGACAAGCAGATGGACTACAGTCTGTAATTGCAGAGCTACAAAGTGGACATGATAAAACGGACAATGAGTGTAGAAAGAAGGAGGTGTACCTAATAAAGTGATCAGTGGGTGTAAAGCTGATCCACAGAGCACATCTGGAACCAAATCATCTTACCTGACATCATTCAAATCCACGACGTTGTTCTTCTCAAGAACTGCTTTCCCAATTTCCACCAGTTTTTCCACTGCGGAAATATCAGAGAGAACATTGTAAAAGTACACTACATATTTTATGCTGAGCCTGCAACATGCTCTTTGCTGTAATTAAATTCCTTATTATGCCTGTAAATTACTTTATTCCTTTGTTGCTGATCCTTGATTCAGCTAGTTTCTCAAAGTTAAAGTCAGCATGCAGTAATTAATCATGCTTTTACCTAGGGGTATGTCGTCTTTGCTAAGTGTTTTGCAGTTTCCTACGTGTTTTGTGGGCACAACGAGATAGTGATGAAGGACCGCAGGGTTTATATCTCTGAAACATGATACGTCTTCATCCTGAAGAACAAAAGAGAATAATCAAACAAAAAGTACTACTGAATATGTACTTTGATGGCATCTGTGCAACTTGCCAGTCTTCACTGTTATTCGTTTTATTTTTTAGACCACATTTCACTTATATGAGCTATTTTCACTTCAGGAAAGGGCTTCCTACATTACCCACAGTGCCTTTCAATTATGTTGTAGTTCAATAACGGAAAACTATCATTATCAATTATGTCTGGGAGTACTGCAATATGCTTTTCTTAAAACTATACTCTGAGCACAGAGAACTCATTATCACGTTCAAGAAAACACTTTGATATGATTTAAGCTTTGTTAGATAGCGTGTTAACCGGCAGGAAATAGCCATCAGAAGATGGGTACACTGTGGGCATAACGGGATGGACATGATCAGCAACAACAACACTCAGGTAGGCTTGTGGCATTATAAACCAATGATCAATTGGTATTAAGGGGTCCAAAATATGCAAAGAAATTACCCCCCCCCATACCATTACACCACCAGCAGCAGCCTTAACTCTTTATACAAGCAAGAGGGCTCCATGCTTTACTATAGTTTATGCCAAATTCTGACCCTACCATCCAATTGTCACAACAGTATTCGAGACTCATCAGACCAGGTAACGTTTACATTTGCTGCATTTAGCAGACGCCCTTATCCAGAGCGACTTCCAATTGATACAACCTTACAATCCAAGCCATTGTAGGTTAAGGGTCTTGCTCAAGGACCCAAGAGTGGCAGCTTGGCAGAGGTGGGATTTGACCGTCTGGTTCAGAGTCCAATACCTTAACCGCTAGGCTACCACAATCCCACAATACACTGCCCAATTTTGGTGAGAGAGTGTGAATTGTAGCCTCAGTTTCCTGTTCTTAGCTGACAGTAGTGCCATCCAGTGTGGTTTTCTGCTCCTGCAGATTCAAGGATCGTGAGTTCAGAGATGACCTTCTGCATCCCTCGATTGTAATAGTGGTTATTTGGGTCACTGATGCCTTTCTATCAGCTCAAACCAGTCTGGCCATTCTCCTCTAACCTCTGTAATCAACAAGGCATTTTCGCCCAGAGAACTGCCCTCAGTGGAAATTCTCTTTTTTTGGACCATTCTCTGTAAACCCCAGAGATGACTGTGTGAAAATTGCAGTAGATCAGCAGTTTCTATAATACTCAGACCGGCCCATCTAGCACCAACAACAACAACAACAACAACAACAACAACAACAACAACAACAACAACCACCACCACCACCACCACCACCACCACCACCACCACCACCACCACTTTAATAACCTTTCTTCCCCATTAGGATGCTTGGTTTGAACACCAGCAGATCACCTTGAACATGTCTACATGACTGAATGCACTGACTGAATGCCATTTCATTGGCTGATTAGATACGAGTTAACGAGCAGTTGAACAGATGTATCTAATAAACTGACCGGTGAGTGCAACGTTATAATATATAGGAACCACAGAAATACAAATTTCAACATATGACAACACTTAAAACCGAGGAACGCCAAAATACTTGTCTTCATATTAACTAAATGGTATTTACTGAAAAATGAAACATCTTTATTAAACACCTATTTATTAGAACTAATACCGTACGGGCATAACATTGCTCCGCATACTTAAATTTAGGCGTTTGAAGTAAAGCAAGGGAAACTGTTTGTAGCTGTATTTATTCAGTTATTACTCAGATATTATTCAAATAAAATCCGAGTAATGTTATGCTAGCTAGGCGTTAGCATTAGCTGAATGCTACACCTGTTCTTCACTGACACTCCAACCAAATCGTTCTACGAAACTACAACGCCCATAAAGTAGCTACACTTAGGAATATATAAATTATGTTCAGCTAAATTTAACAGCTACACACATAAACGTCTGTGTTTGACAGGTCGTGAGCTAGGGAGCTAATTCACGTCAAAGTACTGCGAGTAATATTTATCGGTTGTAGCAAAATAAGGTGAATTCAGACTCACATGGTGCAGAAGTTCAGTGTTCATTTCTCCATTCACTATCTTACAGAAGACACAGCGTCCATCATAACCTTCCTTCTGTTTAGTTTCTGTACGAGGAGCTTCACCTTCAACCACTGCAGCAGCCGAACACTCAGCGTCTGCCATCTTCAAAGTACTCTCACATACAATACATTCTCTCTCTCTCTCTCTCTCACACACACACACACACACACACACACACACACACACACACACACACACACACACACACACACACACACAATTGTTGTGAGGACTTTCTACTGACTAACGATTGTTGTACCTAATTAATGCTACACCTACCCTACCCTTAACCGCGGTCAAGCTATCCGCGTTTTAAAAATTCACGGTCAAGCCATCCGCACTTTAAATCCTATGCTCCTATATACGCGATATGACGGTATTGCGCTGCTCGCTACTGGCTGACGCTGCTTAAAAGCAGAGAAACAGACTAACATGTTTTTAAGAGTTTTGATGGACTTTACTGTTTTTTTTGGTGTAGAAACCCACATTTGCTAAATATA
>JAJAGP010006538.1:0-20702 GCA_025084515.1 Ancistrus triradiatus | reverse complement strand
GGGAAAAAAAACTTCAGCACCTTGCTGTTTATTGCTTCCCCTGATCTAATTAGCTGAAAAATGTCATGTACATTTCTAACCTACAAGGTCTAGATACTTGGCTGATTATCATTAGTGATAATGAGCACATCAATATTTGTGTATCTAAAGGTTTGAGAAAGCTCATATACAGTTGTTGATTACGGTCACATTATCATGTGTAACCAAAGAGCATCAACCTAACATAATCATCATCGTAATTAACCCCATCATCTGTCAGCTCCATCTTTCCCAGGCTTGAAAATGCTCTCTCCTTTCATAACTTGCTCTACAGCTCACTCTCATAATGAAATAAATCGAGCTATTCTCTCAACTGCTGGACATAAAATTCCAAATGAAAGACAATAGCAGAGTTTCTATAAAAGGGCCTTGAGCTAAAATTATAGTCTATGAACTCGGTGGCTCTGTCAGGCCTGCAGCAGATAGGAAGCAGGAGAGGACTGTCACATATGTCAGCTAGAGCTAAGGATTCTCCAAGTCCACAATGAATGGAGCTGATATGAGATCAGAGGCAAACTGGAATATCAGCCTTAGTGCAGAAAGAAGCGCTAATCTGGCAAAGGTCGGGTAAATCTCAGCCTCAGCCTTCTCACTGATCACATCACAAGTAGCTGATGTGTTGACAGCTTTGTTTCTGTCACTGTCTTAAACTAAAGACAGCTTTCGGGTTAGTCTTGCAAGGCAGACGTCTCTGGTAAGAGTAACACTGGCACACACCCATATTGCCAAAGTCAACGTCCGTGCTGCTGCAGCACACCCACACACACAAACATGCCCTCCCAGAGTCTGTTGTCTCTGCATGGTGAAACAATTCTTTACTGTGTCAGTCTCAAGGGCAAATGGAGAGCTTTTGGTTTTGAGCTAGTGGTTCTGTAACATATCTGACAGAAACAGAATACAGTAACTTGACATAACCATCAATTAATAGTAAGCATTATTTACTTCAAAATGATCACTCACTATCCGCTTAATCCAGTTCAGAGTTGCAGGGGGATGTGACGTGGCATGATGCCCTTAAAAACAACTTACCACTATTATGCAGGTAGTACCCGGTTTAGGATGGGGATACTTTTTGGCAAATCCATCGTAAGCTGAATTTATCGTAAACCGAGGAGTTTAATATATACTATATCATAGCGTAGCGTATGTTAAACATGCTCAAAACACTTACTTTAAACTACAGTTGGGCAAAATCATTAAAGCTTATTAAAGCTAAGTATTAAATATCTGATGTAATTTATTGAATAATGTATTGAAAGTGAAAAAAATAATTATTGTCGTGACCCCGGCTTTTCTTCACTACATTTCCCAGCGCTCATCACTCATGACTCCCTACGTCACACAATGCCAACTTCCTCATTTAGCATGGGAAAGTGTAGAGGTACTGTACTGCATATCGCGTGTCATAAAGTCAGAGTACCATAAGTCAGATCATTGTAAAATGGGAAGTACTACAGGGTGGGCCATTTGTATGGATACACCTAAATCAAATGGGAATGGTTGGTGATATCAACTTCCTGTTTGTGGCACATTAGTATATGGGAGGGGGGAAACTTTTCAAGATGGGTGTCAACCATGGCGGCCATTTTGAAGTCGGCCATTTTGGATCCAACTTTATTATTTCCAATGGGAAGAGGGCCATGTAACACATCAAACTTATTAAGAATTTCACAAGAAAAACAATGGTGTGCTTGGTTTTAAGGGAGCTTTATTCTTTCATGAGTTATTGACAAGTTTATGACCACTTATAAAATGTGTTCAAAGTGCTGCCCATTGTGTTGGGTTGTCAATGCAACCCTCTTCTCCCACTCTTGACACACTGATAGCAACACCGCAGAAGAAATGCTCTCCCGATCTGACCCCCTTAGACTTTTATCTTTGGGGTCATTTGAAGGAAATTGTCTGTGATGTGAAGATACGAGATGTGCAGCATCTGAAACAACGGATACTGAAATCCTGTGCTAGCATTTCTTCTGTGGTGCTGCTATCAGTTGCTATAAGAGTGGGAGAAGAAAACCAAGCACACCATTGTAAAATTCTCAATAAGTTTGATGTGTTACATGACCCTCTTCCCATTGGAAATAATAAAGTTGGATCCAAAATGGCCGACTTCAAAATGGCCGCCATGGTCGACAACCATCTTGAAAAGTTTCCCCCCTCCCAGATACTAATGTGCCACAAACAGGAAGTTGATATCACCAACCATTCCCATTTTATTTAGGTATATCCATATAAATGGCCCACCCTGTAGTATAAAACATGCTACATTCAGCATCTTAAGTCTTATACAAAATAATGTTTTATATTTGCCCAAAAAGTGACTCCTAAGCATGTTCTGTTGCCTGCTCTCAAACAGAGGAGGATGGGTTACCTTTTTAAACTTGGCTCCTCTCAAGCTTTCTTCCATTCACATCTCAGGGAGTGTTTTTCTTGCCACGGTCACCTCTGACTGTTTATTTAGGGTCTAAATGCTACTTTTCAAAAGCATTCTTTGTGAACAAAAGACTGTGACTTTCGCTAAAACTGAATTGAACCACTGCTGAAATTGTTCAATTGCTGTAGTATTTACAGTACACTAAACAATGTAAAGGTTAACAAGCCTCACCAAGATTCGTAAATCACTTGTCACTGCAGCACAAATGTCACTTCTGTATAACAACACATGATAAAAATTTTCTTCTGTAAAATGCTGAAAATGTAAGGAGTATTTGTTGCTTCCTCTTCAGAATGTTAGAATTTAGGAATGTTTTCAGTCTTTTAAAGCTGCCAGAGTTTTATTATTACAAACAGTTTAGACATTACACCATGCTTACCTATATATTGCCTAAATGTTTTGTTTAACAAATTAATATATCTGGATATAAATATGCCATTTTGAACGAATATTTCTCTTAAATGGGTTTTATTTTGAGTTACAGTTATAGGTTATTAGTGAGTTATTATTGAGTTGTTATTGAGGCCCTTATATGCAGGTCCTGTATCCATGAGTTCAACCAACTGCAGATCATATACACTAAGCAGGTAGTCTGGAAGATGATACATACGGAGCACTAAGAAAGGAAGTAAAAGGAAAAGAAACGTAAGGAGCAGGGTCTAAAAGGGTTCATACGCAGAAGCAGGAATAGGAATGAAAGACTAGGCGGGGGAAAGGTGAATGTAGCTGTGACGTAAGGAGATCAACTGGACTGGATCGGAGCCATGAGGGGATGGAGTGTGGAAACAACCTAGGAGAAAAGGATGGTCTACAGAGGTAGATGGAATCCTAGCACAGAGGTGAGAAAGTGGAGGAACTATAAATAGGTGTTGACTAATACGGAGGAATAGAGAGCGCCGGTAGAAAAAAGAGGGGGCGTTAAAAGCCAACGAGGAGGGATGCGTGGAAACAAAAGGAGACGGTAAAGCCGCAAACATTAAGAATTCAAGGAAAGGCGAAGAAGTGCTGATTAAGCGGAAAGGAGAAGTAAAGGGGTAGAAATAGGAGTGAAGTGGTTGGTAAAACCGCTAGCGAGAAGCAAGAAAGGGAAGGAGAGGCGGAAAGAAAGAGCAGGGGGGGGATAAAGGAGGAGTGTACATGAGGGGACAGGCGGGGAGAGAAATAAATAGAAATACGCAAAGAAAGGAACCGAAATACTAGACGCTAGAGCACCTGGCAAAAGTAGAATCGGGAAGAACAATGTAAGCCCTGCTCGTCTTTCCCTAAATGTTTTGTTTCACAATAAATTATCTGTATATAAATATGCCATTTTGACGAATATTCTCTTAAATGTGTTTTAATTTGAGTTACAGTTATAGGTTATTAGTGCAGTTATTATTGAGTTGTTATTGAGCCTTATATGTCAGGTCCTGTATCCATGATTTCAACCAACTGGGCAGATCATTACACTAAGCAGTCAACTGCCCTTAACACAAATATCTAATCAGGCCAATCAATGGCAGCAACTTATGCATATCGGTATGTAGACATGGTGAAGACGACCTGCTGAAATTCAAACTGAGCATCAAAATGGTGACCTAAAGTGATCTAAGTGTCTTGAATGTTGGCATGGATTTGTGCTAGTATATGGCTGGAACTAGCTGATCTTAATGGATTTCTTGAACAACCCTCTCTAGGATTTACAGAGAATGTCAAAAAGAGAAAAATATCCAGTAGAGGCAGTTCTCTGGGTGAAATTATTGTTATGCTAGGGTCAGAGAGAATGGCGAGGCTGGGTCACGGCTTATAGAAAGGCAACAGAATAGCCACACTCGTCACAACAAGAGGTATGCCGAAGAGGTCTCTGAATGGCCACAACAAGTCAAACCTTGAAGCAGTATGGGCTACAATAGCGGAACATCACACGGTACCACTCCTGTCAGCTAAGAACAGACAACTGAGGCTACCATTTGGATGAGCTCCCAAAATGGGGCATCGAAGAGTGGAAAAATCACGGCCTGGTCTGATGAGTCTGATTTCTGCTGCACATTCAAATGGTAGGGTCAGAATTTGGTGTCAACAACTACTCAAATGTTCCTCCACAAATCACAGATCTGCAGCCATGTAGAGGAACCTTTGGGATGTGGTGAAAGGAATTTGGCTTCATAGGATGTGCAGCAACTAATATGCAACGGACCTGGCATAATGCTATCAAGTCAATATTGACGCAGAATTTCTGAGGAATGTTTCAAAACTGTGAAATCTTGCCACAGTAGAATTAAGGCACTTTGACAGTGATATCCATTGCAAAGCAAATTACGTGTTCACTGATTCGCTTGTTTGTTATAAAAAAAAAAAATCAGTGTCTGTGCAGAGGCCCTGTATCTTGTCTATTTATCATCTGCATTATTCTTAGTCATGCTGAAGTGATTCCTTGTCTGTTACGCACCCTCTCTCACAGACACAGAAAAGAAGAACAATCGCATACAGTGAGGTCAAAAAAGTATTTAGTCAGCCACTGATTGTGCAAGTGCTGCCTACTTGAAAGATTAAGAGGTCTGTAATTTCATCATAGGTACACTTCAGCTAGGAGAGACAAGACTATGAGAAAACAATCCAGGAAATCACATGTAGGATTTTAAAAGAATTTACTTGTAAATCATGGTGGAAAATTAGTATTTGGTCATACGTCCACAAACAAGCCAGATTTCCTGGCTCTGTAAATTCTTCTTTAATAAGGCTCTTCTGTCCTCCACTCATTACCTGTATTAATGACACCTGTTTGACGCATGCGTATCTGATAAAAGACCCCTGTCAACAGCCACAAACATTAGACCTCAAACTACCATGCCCAAGACCAAGCTGTCAATGACGACGCAGGAAGAAAATTGTAGCCCCCACCCCCCCACCTGGCACCAGGCTGGAAGAGTGAATCTACAGTAGGGCAAGCTGGTTGATGTGAATAAATCACTGTGGGATCCCCAAACGTCCATTGTAAAAAATTGAAGACATACAATACGCGATTGAATATCTCCCTCGATCTGGGTCCGCACGAAGATCTCAATCCTTTGGTCAAAATGATCATGAGATTGGTGAGCAAAAATCCCAGAACTAGCACAGAGGACGTGATGAATGACGCTGCAGTAGAGCTGGGACCAAAGTAACAAAGGCTGTCCATCAGTAACACACTACGCCGAGAGGGACTCAGATCCTGCATTGGCGCAGGCGTGTCCGCCTGCTTAAGCCAGTACATGTCCAGGCCCATCTGAAATTTTGCCAGGAGAGCATATGGATGATCCAGAAGAGGATTGGATTAATATTATGTGGTCAGATGAAACCAAAATAGAACTTTTGGGAATAAACTGCAACCAGAGGAAGAAGAATGCGAGTTCATCCTAAGAACCACCATACCTCTCCTGTGAAGCTGGGAGTGGAAACATCAGGCTTTGGGCGTTTTTCTGCAAGGAGATCAGGACGACTGATCATGTTAAGGGAAGAATGAACGGGGGCCATGTATAGTGAAATTTTAAATGCCAAAACTCTTCCATCAGTGAGAGTCATTGAAGATGGACGTGGCTGGATGTCTTCGCAGCATCACAATTGATCCCAAATCACAACACTCACACGCCCTGGCAGGCATGAAGTATGCTCCGTAAAAAGCATTTCAAGGTCGCTGGAGTGGCCTAGCAGTCTCCAGACCTCAACCCCACAAAAAATTTGTTAAGTCCATGTTGCCCAGCGAACAGGCCCAAAGCATCACTGCTCTAGAGCAGATCTGTCAATGGAGGAATGGGCCAAATACCAGCTAGCAGTGTGTGCAAACCTGGTGAAGAATTACAGGAAACATTTGACCCTCTGTCATTGCCAACAAGAGGTTTATGTTACACAGTATTCAGCGGAACTTTTGTTATTGAACGCATAATACTTATTTGCACCAGATTTACAATAATTCTTTAAAAATCCTACAATGTGATTTCCTGGATTTGTTTTTCTCATTGTGTCTCTCCTAGTTGAAGTGTACCTATGATGAAAATTACAGACCTCTCTCATCTTTCTAAGTAGGAGAACTTGCACAATCAGTGGCTGACTAAATACTTTTTTGCCCCACTGTACATGCATCACAAACAATCGCCTGCCAATCCAGACCACTCTCCTGGTCGAAGGTGTGTGTCATAGGACCGTGTTCGAAACTCTTCCCTATTCGCTATAGGGTGCACTATTTTGGAGTTCTGCCATTTTTGTAGTTCTGTCTGAAATGTTGGTGGGGTATAGTCAGTGCATTCTAACAATCACACAATGCAAACTATGTACCCAACTGAGACAAAGAAAATCCATATATTTATTTTGAAGATTAAAGCATGACTTCCCAATTCCAAAAGAGCTGATTTGCCATAAAACTTATGCAGGTAAGAAGCATTCAGAACACAAAACAAATTACCATATATTTTTGATTAAAAATATTTATATTATCAGGTACTATTATTAGAAACAATATATGCAAGCTGTTACCACTGGACTGTCGTTCTGGCTGGTGATGTTCGGATTATGAGCGACACTGTGTTGATGTGATGTGTTCTGCTGTTGTACAGAATGAGCAAAGCATTATAAGCTATTGTGTGAAATCATGCACTATCCTCACAAATTCTGTCCACTATAATACCGCAATATATAGTGTTCCAGATTTTTAGTTTAGGGAATAGTGAAGCAAGTTTAAAATAGTTCCAATAGAAAACAGTAATGAATATAAACAAGAATGTTTTAATGCAGATATATCTTGCAGGGTCCACTAAAATCATCATACTGGTATAAATGTATGCATCAAAGGCTTAAATTGAGCACTTATTAAGTGCTTTAGAGGAGATTTCACAATATGGATATATATTATGTATCATAATATAAGGTCATATCACCCAGCCCTAATTATCATAATTCTAAAGAAGATAGCTGTTCATAAATAAAAGGCCACACTTGAACTGATGCAGTTATTTATGTGAATTCCCCTGGGCATTTCAAATCCAGCAGCAAATCCAGAAAACTTGCTAGAAGATATTCAGTTTGTGCTCGCAATAATAAGTGCTGTTTGCAGAGTTTTGAGGAGAAACAGAGCTAACCATTAGCATTACATATACCCAAACCACCCTAAGATATCAGAATTTAAAAATAAATATTAATCTGTGTTCAGCAGAGGAAGCATAGCAGAACTCTAAAGCATGCTCTCGCAAACATTAGAGCAGTAGAGCTGCAAGTAAAATGTTTATGAACTCTATTTGTGTGTGGTCTGATCTTTATCCCAGTAAACAATAAAAGGCATTCTGGCTAAACTAACAAGAACAAACTTCTATTTTTATGTTTTTAAAAACAGAAACAGTATCAGAACATCTGGGTTAATGTCTTCAAAATTCAGGTGTTCCAGTTAATACAATGAAATTAGACGTGTGGGTTGTAGAGGTCTAGATAAATAATTAGAAGACTTGAGCTGCTCTTTTCAAGAAAGATTCTTTCATTGGAAGAAGAATTGTAGAGATGAAGCTGGAAATTCTACAAAAGCATCTCTAAAGTTCGTCATCAATAAACAATAAGACAAACTGTTAAAAAATGCAGGAAGTTCAGTACTGCTTCTGCTGCTGTCTCTAGTGGGGGTCCTCCAAAGATCTCACCAACAACTCCCTTTGCAATGCTAAAGAGGAGAGCAAGCCAAGTGTAGTATGTATGGATATCTATGGAAGCAACATTAGCTAACTGTTCACCCATAGAGCCATGTATTGGGGTTCCATGGCTGTCGCAATCCAAGCCTAAGGTCACCATTTGTAAAGTGGTGTAAAGCATGTCATCAGTGGACTGATGAATAACACCTCATCACGCTGGCAGTCTGGCCAAAATAGGCAGTCTAGTTCAGAATCCTAATGCTGGTGACACTGTGACTATTGAATACTAGTCGGACTTTTTTAAATGGTTTTTTGGATTGGGTCTCGTGTTTAATTATGCAATCAGAGAATGTACCTGCTCTATAGAACTTGACTTCAGTATGGTTTGACTTTATTTTTATATATTTATGGATGTCGCAATTACTTCCATGTCAAAAATTCAAAGAGACTGCCTCACGCGATCACATTTTGGAAAGATACTGGGGTATTGTGGGAAATGTATGTGCCTGTAAATGAAGTTGCGTGGCTTGTCCCTGTAGCTTCTGCTCAGTAACCCGGGATAAAATTGACATTTTGACGTGAATTTTAGTGGGGTACAGCAACATTTTAGCTGAGGCACATGCCCCACTAAAGTGGGTCTGATGACAGCCCTTGCTTAGAAGATAGAGTTTAGTCAAAGAACTTCACTGATTCTGCACAGGACATGACCTCAATCTATTTTTATGATGGTCTGTAACACCACCTGCTAACCAGGACTTGTCATGTAACGAACCTTACTACTAGGCAAAAAGGGGCACTATTCTAAAACCTAGTGGAATGTCTCCTGACAGGTAGAGACAGTAGATACTCCTTATAGATGTCATTAACTGGATGTAATACTTATTTTTCAACGATTATTTAAAATTAAATTCTTTAAAAATCCTACAATGTGATTCCCTGGATTTTTTTTTCTCATTTGTCTGCTCATAGTTGAAGTGTAGCTTATATGAAAATTACATACCTCTCTCGTGTTTCTACGTAGGAGAACTTACACAATCAGTGGCTGACTAATACTTTTCTTGGCCCACTGTATATCTGAGATGCAGACATATTGTGGTTTATGAAATGGCCAGAGGCCAATAAACGGGCATTGTTTCTTACTGGTATACCCAGCAAATATCAAAAAGACCAATTAGCCTAAATTGTTCCAATCGTCTGTCAGCTTACGTTCCCAAATCACTTTTAGAGCCGCCGCCTAGCTTGCATAGGCTGCGTCTCCGTAGGATCTGACAGCCTTTGATGTGACTTTTGGCAGGCAAGTCAGTGCTTGAGATGAGAGGCTAGTTCAAACATTGCCACTGATGGGTTGGAATTAAAGCTAATCCCCCCCCCCACCGGCGCCATGATTTATTAATAGTTTCCACGCTGACATTAAGCGCAGGTCAAAGGGCATGAACATGGTAATAAGCTTGGCTGGAGTGGTATCGGAGGTGCTGCTCTCACTTCCCAGATCTTCTATTCTGTGCTTGAATATGTCTTTGTCTGTCTTTGAAGGTGTCAGGATGAGATGAAAGTGCTTTCTCTATCTGCCTGATGGCATACCCCTGCCCTTGAGTTTCTTTCTTCTATTTTCCTTTTTCTCTTTTCATATGCACCTGTGTGCAAACAAAATGTTGTGAATATAGATTTTGTGGATTGGTGCTTCCTTCAGAATTGGCCACATCCCTAGAGATCTTCTTTGTGTTGTACCAACCCCAAACTAATCCACAGCGTCTCTGGGTATCATACACAGATACACATAACTAAACATGGCTTGACCTCCTATAGCTTCAAGCTCTTCATGCTTTATTAGTTACAATGATGATGTGGATCATCTCTGTTTTGGACTCATGCCCAGATCATAGCAAAGTAAACACGGGGAAAGGAGGAAATCTGTTGTCAGCAATTAGCCTAAACGCTTGCCTTTGGCCTGGCCACTTGTGCATGCTGTGTGTCAGTTTCCTTCTTACTTGAGAATCTGGCCCTCCAGAGATAAATCCTAATAGAGAGAAACTGCTCATTTTGGCATGCTAATCTGCACTAATTCCAGGCCAGACATTTGGATGCAGCAGCGGTGCCGAGCCGAATGGTGCAATGTAGAGCAATAGGCAGAATCAGATGTAAGCCTCTCAGAAACACACCCAAACACACGGCTGGTCCATATGGCATTTTGGGCCACAAACTACAACCAGCCAGGATTGATGTTTCTGTTCCTGTTAGCAGAGTGTCTGCAGACTGCTACAGACCTTCTGAATTACACAGGCAGCGTTTACTGGAGTGAAGTTAATTCTCTCGTGTCAGGAGTGCAGGTCAATACACTGGTATCTATTGTCTCTCAGATTGGAAAAAGAACAATATCAGATAGCAGCAATGGCATCAATTACGACATAGAGCAGGGTGGTGGGAGTGCACTCACAGCAACAGAGCTTAACGCAATGCTTGCTTTTTTAGGATCCAAAAAAGGACATCATTAACATCTGCACCACTCCCAAACACGCTGTGCTAGGTAGCAGCTGATGCACAATTAGTATACATAAATGCGTTTACCTAAACTCTAAGCAGCATTTTTGCTGCTTCTATGTCTGTCTTTTCCTCTGCAATTGGTTGCAGAAGCATTGCTCACTGCCTAAACCCCATCTGCTAAGTAAATAATTCATTCCACATCTTACCCTTTGCATATAAAACATACCCATGTTGTACTGCAGCCTCCTCAATCCAGATCCAAGGTGAGAAGGCCCTTTCAAGGTCAATTAAAGCACCATGCAGTATGCAGCACTGTGTTAGTGCGTTCGATTTCTGGAATTTTCTACCAAACTATAAAATACAAGCAGCAAAAGCAAGGTGCTTAGGAAAAGCAAAAAGCTACTGATGAAACTCCTTGTATGTTATATTGTTATTCTAGCCAGTGGTTTATGCAGTGGGTCATGGGGAGGCTGATGTAGGAAGAATATGTTTGGAGATTCAGTCTTCTCCCCAGAGGATTGCTAGTGTGAGTATGAAATACGGTGTTAATTAAGGTGGCACAGACACAGCTGCTGCTCTGGGCTGGTGTGGTGGAGAGAACGGCCCATGTATGGGCTAATGAGCTAGCTGCAGTTAAGACCACACCTTCATTTAGAAAGTCATCAAAAGGAGTTAGCATCATATAGTAATAATAGCCCTGATTAAAACCTAGTGAGTGTCGGTATAGGTCCACCTGTGCTTTCCATATGACAGATAGACAAGGTACAATGTGTAAAAATAAAATGCTGTAATAGACAGCAGTTGGCATTCCTTTAAAATGTATCAAGGATTGAATATGACAGGTATGTGCTGTTTAACATCCATCCGACCAATCTCCGTTTGCTTTAACAGCCGAGGTCTTAAGCGTAATAAATAATAGGAAATAAAAATATGTTTTCTAACTCCAGACATTGGCACTCCAGGCACTGTAAAGACACTGTACACTGCCGCCCGACTTCTGCTGTTAGAGAATACAGTATTGTACTGAGCTCTAATTACCATATTTTACTTACTAATTATTACAAATTCCAATGTTAATTGCTTATTTATGTACTGTTAGGCCGCCCAATATGGCAGCGCATTATTATAGTGCAGTGCATTTAGCTTCTTCTGCCCTCCTCCTACCACTCTGTATTTGATTTTCATCAGCAGTTCTTGTGCAACGGTTTGGCAGGACGACCACCCAAGGATTGTGTCAACAGTGTTGAACAGACAATAAACGCTGCAGATCCACAAGCAGAAATGAGAGTCAGGACCTCTCCATTCATGTGTTTGCTCGATAATTAACTCACGATTGGACTAGTGTTCTAATTCGGTTGATGTGTTTAGAGACTTTTTTGTGCAGGTTACTTGTTTGTGTATGACTTTCCACTACTTATTTGTAACAAGCTTCTAACTGGAGTTCATAAGTTTGTGCTTGTCTTATTGTAAATAAAATTGAAAATATATTTACATTACAGTGGCATAAAAAGACTGTGCGACTTTGGTAATGTCTGGTCAGCATCCATTTCCGACAACGTGCTGTTTCACATAATTAACATAACGTGGACGTTATACTTGTATACAGTTGTGTATCTTATGCAGCAGTTGAATTTGCCAGTAATTTTATACAAACAGAACAAGTGTTAGTAGTAGCACTAAAATTTGTTCGTAAACCAATTACTTGGCGTGTTGTGGGTGATGCTACACAAAACATCAGCATGTGTTGTGTTTTGGAAGTTGGTACCCTGGTGAATCAGCCAGATCAGGTGAGTTCCATGTCCCATATTGCTAATTAGTGCTGGTTTGGTGACATTTCCCCTGGTGAACTTGAATGGTCTTGCTGGTAAAACTGGTTGAGCAGCACACTAATGTCCAAAACAGAGTATATGCTGGTCTTTGCTGTTTTTTGTAGGGTAAAAATAGCAGCACTCAGAGAGTAAGGCATTACTGTGGAGAAAGTACTAGTGCCCCTAAATAATGTCCCAAAATAGCTTCACAATATTAACAAGCCCACCATTCTCACTCTCTGTATCTATCTCTCTCTCTCTCTCTCTCTCTCTCTCTCACTAGTGATTACATTAGGTTCAATAATTTTTGTTTAAATAATTATATGAGTAATTATAGTTACAGCAGCCTTTCAGGTTGCAGGCAACAAATCGGAATGCACACTGTGCTTATGGAATGTGATTTAATTAGCATGATTAACTGTAATTTCTGTATGTAGGAAAGTAGTAATATATCCTCTGCTAGGGCTTGTATCAATGTTTGTGGAAAATAAACTTTATTAATACTTCATTTAATCGTGTCTCTATCAGTCATGACAGCATTTTTAGATTATTTTAGAACGATATGTATATACATGTATGCATGGTCATATATCTGGAAAGATTTTTGCAGTAATTGTGGGGTCATGTGACAACCACAGTCCCAGCCCCCTCCCCAGGAACATTGGAGATTCGGAGAGCCTCTGGCAAGGCAGAATATTTCAGACTCCTGTTTGCATACATGTACAAAGCGCAAAAGACCACGTGTTCTAAAAAGAGCCTGTGAACTGTAACCGCTCATTGGAGTAACTGGACTTAAGGCACCAGTAACCTTAAAGCTAGCTTTTGACCTGAGCCAATGAAACTGGTAACTGCAACTCCCATAAGTGACCAAGACCTCACACTGCCAGAGGCAGGACAACCAGAGAGGTGAACCATTGGGCAAAGTACTCTACCAGCTGAGCCACTGGTACCCGCCTTTGGGCGATGTAGGTCTGGTCCCTTATAGGAGTTGCAGTTACAATTTCATGGCTCTGCTCAAAACTCCAGTTATGCCAGCAGGCACTTATGGTTCATGGGTTCTGTTCAAAAGTTCATGTTTTTACACTCCATATAGCTTAAGATCTCTGCGTGTATTCATCGGACTATCTCCCAGTTTCACCAGGGGTGGACTGTAGAGTCTCATTGCTACTTGAGGTAGGGGCTGTTTCTGTGATTGTCATGTGACCAGATTAGGAGTGCCCCCACATTACAGAACAAGCTGTATCAATAAATCAAGGTACAACCCCAAACCAGAAAAAGTTGGGATGGTATGCAAACTGCAAATAAATAAAAAATGCAGTATTCCTTACATTTACTTTGATAATAAACATACATTCCTACATTTCAGGCCTGCAACACATTCGAAAAAGTGTTGGGACATGGGGCAATTTAGAGCTAGTAATGAATTAAAAAACAAAATAATCATGTGGTTTCAAACGGGTAACATCACAGGTGATTATAATCATGAGTTGGTACAAAAGCAGCACCCAAGAAAGTCTTTGAAAAGTAAAGTTGGCCATAGGATCTCCAGTTTATCAACAAATGCGTGAGAAAATTATTGAAATCATTAAAATCAATGTACCTCCAAGAAAGACTGGAAGGGATTTCCATATTTCTGTCCTACATTTTTCTGGTTTGGCTTGTTTTTTGCATTGTCTTGTTGGAAAAATGCACGTCCCTGGACAAGATGTCATCATGAAGGAATTAATGTTGCTCTAAAATCACAATGTAGTTTTCTGCATTAAAGCTGCCATCACAGAAGTATAAATGACCTTTGCCAAGAGCACTGACCCAACACCATACCATGATAGAGGCTGGCTCTTGGACTTGTAGCTAAGAATAGTCTGGATGGTCCTTTTCGTCTTTGGTTCGGAGCACATGGCGTCCGTTTTTCAACTTTTATGGGCTCAGAGGCATCTGGGGTGGACCATCACACAGTGGAAACATGTATTGTGTTCAGACGAATCAGTATTCAATCAGCATTTTTTTTTTTTTAGGACGCTGTGTGCTTCGGCCCATAGACGAAAATATGAAAATTGTACAAAATCATGATTATAATCACCTGTTGACATCACCTGTTTAAAATCACATCATACATTTAGTATTTTACCTCATTACTAGCCATAAATTGCCCCATTCCAAGTTCTTTTGGAATGTGTTGCAGGTCTAGAATGGATGTTTATTAACAAATAAAATTAAGTTGATCAGACAAAACATTAGATATCCTGGGTTCATACTGTCTGCAATGAAATAAACGTCAAAGTACATTATTTTCCCTACCGTCCCAACATTTTCTAATCTGGGGTTGTATTTATTTCAGTTTGTGAATGTGAAATTCAACCAGAAATTCAAGAGTCAACTTCTCGAAAAAAAAAAAAAGAGTTTATTCATAATCTTTCGTTGAGTGATTAAGACAATTGTGTTTTTAAATCATTTTTCTAAGTGATACAATCAAACAACAACTTTCAAATCTCTGTCATTTACAAGATTTTCTTAAAAAACTTTCAGTTTATAATCATTACAGAATCTGGCCCATAACAATCCCTATAACAAATGTACAGAAAAACTTAATCACATTTCCATATCATTTGGATACTATAATTTTTTAATATAGAACAATATTGATTAGGCAGATCCACGACCGGGATGAAATGCACATAATATCAACCAGTTTATAAAATGGCTTGTCTTTATCCATAATTTTTTCTGTCTATAGTCTGGTCTTCACATAACTGAAGATACTGGATAATTGAGTTTCAGATTATTTCAATCCTTCCTGGTGTTAATTAACACACAGCAGGCACTAACAATATTACTTTCACTCTTGTTGTTAAAATCACTCTGTATGTGTTAAAGGTTCGATTGCTAACCATCCCTGTATAATTGTTACCTTATGTTAAAAAATTTTATCTTGGGTCTGTGACTGGGTAATTTCTACATATGCTTGTGGTAATGTTTATAACGCAGGTCTTTAATACAATCAGGGGATTTCTCTTTTATTTATCCTTATAAATAAACTGTCCAAGGCAGCAAGGAAAAGACCTTAATCAATAGCAGATTTAATAAACTGAATATGATCCAACAACTATTTCAGGCTAATACCAAACTTTGCAATGACATAAATTCATCATTCCATTATTCATTCATTCATTCATTCAAACAGCTTCCTATTCATTACATACGCTCAGCAAGGACACAAGTACAATATACTCTATAAAATGCTATCTGCAGTTTAGTCACAGAAAATGAAGCAGGAAGAACTTGAGTATTACTATAAAATTATTAAAATAAAACTAATATTATCATAACAAATGAGTAAAAATATGTTTCTTTACAGATTTACTCAACCGACAGTACAGTATTAAGTAAACTTTGCCATCTCTGGTTATTAATAAAACAATGTTGGAGAAAATGGATTCCATTTACATTCCTATCAACCTCTATCATAGCTAGAGCATAAATTTGAAGTCTTATCACAGCCTGAATTTTTCCATTAAAAACCATCACATACAGTTTTATTGAATCAATTATCCAGTAAGATTATCTACTAATAAGCTAATTTCCAAAGACTTTTTTATTTTTTGGGAGAATATGGGAATGTGCATGCCACTTAATAAGGCAGAGGTATCTGGATGTGAAATCAGATAATTGCAGTAGCACAAAATGGTCTCGCATTGATTAGAGCACCAGCGGAAAGCTGTCTGGATGATGAAAAACTGGAGGGGTCAGGCCCAACATCCACAACATTTAAGATCTCTTACCCCATACTGCTCGCAGTTGAGGTGACATTATCCACCATTTAATTACAAGCGAGGCCTGATCTGCTTTGAGGCTTAATCCGGAGACGTATTACAGCTTGTCAAACAACAGGGGTCATTTTCAATTAACATGATTGTAATTGCCATTGCCGTAGGCTAGACGGTTAGCATGGTATCTGAATAACGTAGAGGTGTTGGCAAGCTTATGCGCTACGATCCATAGCAAAACACCGCTATGTTGTCCTCTCAAACGATGTAAGGCAACAGCTGTAACTCTTAGCATAGCAGGTGGCATGGTAGCAGCACGAAACCAGTGTCGTATGCTGCCGCACTATAAGAGCAAAGACCAAACGTTATGAAAAGCAGTGGAAAACACAAATGAAATAATTTTGCCACTAATACTAGTGTTCTACAGTACAAAATGGAAGCTTATATAGAAGATCAGTGAAGGCAAAGGGCTGGTGGATTGTGCTGGAATGAGGTATAAAGGTCTGGCTGATAAGGAGATCGCGTTGACCTTGGTGACTGGCACGCATCAGGTAGCCTGCTGGGTATTAGCACATAGGAAAAGGGACTCTGAGTGAGGGGTGGACTGTAATAAGCCTCTCTCTCTCCATCTCCCTCTCTCTTCCTCTGCCTCCTCCTCAGTGCAGTTCCTCTGGAGGCTGACTATTAATAGCAGGGTGATGCAGGGAAGCTTGGCCCTGTTCAGAATGTCTCTGATGCAGACGCTGGGAGAATCTTGTTTGCAGTCCTACAGTTCACACACCCTGCCGTTACATACAGCTCATCCAGGTCACACTCCCACTGGCCCACATGGCTACAGCTGCTTGACTATGCTAGCGTGCCATGCCATTCCATTTGTGGGGAAAACACTGACGGAGTGAGTGTGCTTCTGTGACAACTGGATAGGACTAAACAGAAAAGAATTATTAAAAGAAATTGTTAGTAGAAAATGAATTAGTACACTGACATGGTTTGATTTTATTACCTAGTCAAGTTGAGAGAAAACTAAAACATTAAAAGCAACCTGTGTAAACCATATTTTACTGAACATGTCTCCTCCCTCTGTAGTTACTTCAGGACTGTCAGTGCCTAAGTGCTTATCACAAAATGTCAGGCTTGAGGGAACTTGCTGCTCTGGAAATAAAGCTAAAGATGGCGTTCTGTCCACAGAGAGTAGAGCGTGGCTGGAATTACTGGCCCTGTGGAACAAAGCCTGCTTTGTCACCTAGTTTTAGCCTTCTAAATCACTGTGACCTGTCTCCTACTAGTTCTAACTGAATAAGGATTGTCATTCAATGAATTGGGCAAGGATCAGCCCTTTTTGTAGCTTTAAAATTGTTGCTTTTTCTCGTAGCTATGCTCATCCCCACTATGATTCCTAATATATCTAAAATAGCTGTAAGAAGAGAGAAAGGTTGGTGATGTAATGTGACTATGAATGAGATTTAGTCCAAATGAGAAGAAAGGTGTGATTTTTCCTACCAATTAGTGTCGTAGGTGAGAAGAATTGAAAGAATAATGATCCCCAAAGGGTATTTCTTCTAGTGTTTCATTATATTATAGTTATGCAGAATAATGTGAGAGATCACATGGCTGTTGGTGTAAGTGTGTAATACTTAGGTACACCTGGTCAACTTGTCGTTAACACATATATCTAATGAGCCGATCACATGGCAACAGCTCAATGCATTTAGGCATGTAGACATGGTCAAGGATTTAAACGCATGTACGTGAATGTGGCATGGATGCCGGTGCTAGATGGGCTGGTGTTCGGGAACTTCTGACCTCTAGGGTTTACAGGGAATGGTCAGAAAAATTGAAAATATTTAGTGAGCGGCAGTTCTCTGGGCAAAAATGCCTTGTTGATTCCAGAGGACAGAGGAGAATGAACAGACTGCTTCAGAAAGGCAACAGTATCTCAATTAAGCACTCGTTACAGCCAATGTATGCAGCAGAGCATCTCTGAATGCACAGCACATCAAACCTTGAAGTCGATGGACTACTGCAGCAGAAGACCCCACCCAGTGCCACTCCTGTCAGCTAAGAACAGACAACTGAAACTACAATTCCATGTAGACTCACCAAAAATTGAAAAACAGAAAATTGGAAAAATGTTGCCTGGTCTGATGAGTCTTGATTTCTGCTGTGACATTTGGATGGCAGGATCAGAATTTAGCGTAAATAACATGAAAGTCTGAATCCATCCTGCCTTTAGTCCATCCTACAGTTTAGGCTGCTGGTGGTGGTGTAATGGTGTAGGGGATATTTTTTTTGGCACACTTTGGGCCTCTTAATACCAATTAAGCATTAAATTAATGCCACATCCTACCTCAGTATTGTTGATGATACCTCAGTATCATCTTCTGATGGCTACTTCCATCAGGATAACGTACCATGTCACCAAGCTCAGATCATCTCAAATTGGTTTCTTGAACATGTCAATGATGTCACTGTACTGAAATGGCCTCCAAAGTCACTACATCTAGAGCACCTTTGGGATGTGGTGGAACAGGAGATTCGCTTCATTGATGTGCAGCTGGCAAATCTACAGCAACTGTGTAATGCTATCAGGTCAATATGGACCAAAATCTCTGACGAATGTTTCCAGCACCTTTGTATAATCTATGTCATGAAAAATTAAGGCAGTTCTGAAAGCAAAAGGGACTCCAACCTGGTATTAGCAATGTATATTTACCATTCCCATTTACAGCATTTAGCAGACGCCCATTATCCAGAGCGACTATCCAGAGGACCCAACAGTGGCAGCTTGGCAGAAGTGGGATTTGAACCCTGGCTGTTCTGGTCCAGAGTCCAGTACCTTAACCGCTAGGCTACCACAGTATACCTAATAAAAGTGGCCTGCAGTTTGGCCTGCATCACTATAATATAACATATTGATGTGAAGGATTATCAGATAAAAATCATTTGATAAAAAGCCAGCAACAGCTCTCTTTCTCGCTCACTCACACAAGCATGGAACCTACTGTGTCTTCTGGCCATTCCGGTAGGCATAAAATGCTTAGTGTTTTTAAGCAACTGTTTACTAGATTATACAAGAATATGTCAAATGATTCATGTCTTTCAATAAATCTAGCAGCCAATGAATTGTCTTGTAAACCAAACTATATCAATTCTACAATACATTCCCTGTCTCAATGTATTACCATAATTAGTTATCACATTTACCCTTTGGTCATTTACTCTATGTCTATTTACAAGTCTACCTGTCATTCTCTTACTGAAGAATCTTGATGTTACTCCAGTGTAAGAATTGTTATTCTTACAGGGTTCCACGAAGCAACTTTCAAGGTTCTTTTGTTTGTGCTTAACTCCTTGACGTTTATATGTAAAATCATCCAACTCTTCAATCTAATTTTTTCATCTTTCCTAAATTTATTAACCAACCAAAGAACTGAGATATTGTAGATCATGTGATTACCAAGAGCTATATTCCTACACTGGAAACCTGTGTACAAGAGACACAGCCCCTATTTACTGCATAAAACCTTAGTGATTACAAAAGTCCTCTAACTACAACCTTGACAGAACTTAACAAGCTAGTAAGCATCGCTATAAACTTGTATGCTTTCCTTAGGATTAAAAAAAAAACACAGAAATGTATGCCCCCCATTTTATTTGTACTGAAGGAGAATGATGGTCTCAGTTATTGCATAAATCACATTTCATTTTCATTACTCCTCAATGTCATTGGTTGCTGAAGAACTCTGTATGTTTACAGAGCATGACTTTATCATCTTGCATATTTCCCATGTATTTATCATGACTACCTCTGTCTTAAACACAGAATTAGAATATTTACCGATTTGGATATTGGTTGCAAGTAAATTTAAGCAGTGTTTTAAACAAAAATAAATGAATGCACACATTCTTTCTTATGTTTGTGGTATTGTTGCACCCACAATCAAAAAGTATTCCAGCTGGACTTCAATAAAATTCTAAGACCAATAATGAAAATGTTTTGATCTTTGTGAAAATTCATACCATGGCAGGATAAACAGACCTCAAAGCTTTGCAACAGCTAAATGAACACCAAAGAATATCAAAGAGTGCTGGCTATCATGAACCTCGCAGTCACCTAACATAAACCTGAATCATTTATGGGCCACTTGAAGACAGAGAATGTCAAGCATTCAGTAACATCACAAACTGCTCATTAGAATGAAATTATGGTGGGATAACATGGATAACCAGATTTTGCACAAATATGTACAGGGGTTAGACAATGAAACTTTAGACCACAATAATTTATTAGTATGGTGTAGGGCCTCCTTTTGCGGCCAATACATGTCAAATGACATGTACAAGTCCTGCTCAGTGGTCAGACGGATTTTAAGCCATTCTTCTTGCAGGATAGTGGCCAGGTCACTATGCGATGCTGGTGGAGGAAAATGTTTCCTGACTCGCTTCTCCAAAACACCCCAAAGTGGCTCAATAATATTTACTAATAAACTGGTGACTGTGCAGGCCATGGGAGATGTTCAACTTCACTTTCATGTTCATCAAACCATCTGAA
>JAJAGP010006537.1:0-20722 GCA_025084515.1 Ancistrus triradiatus | reverse complement strand
GACCACAGCAGAAGTTCTCCTAATATTCCTCACTATGGAGTCTCCCACAATCAGTGTTGCTGGTGGAGGAGGCCGAGATGAGGCTCCGGTGCGACCAGCAGAATTAAAACGCCGGGTTGAGGATTCCTGGAAGCGGCCCTGGCTACGAGCGTACGGCCTGCTGCTTTTGATGTCCCTCATCTGCCGTGGCGACTGGACAGGTATCGTGGGTGCGTTGACTAAATCTGAAGACTGCGGAGGGACATCACATTCTTCTAAAACCGAAAACCTGTTTCCCAAAGCAATGCCGTAATGTTGGGTCGGGAGCTGAGGATGGCGGTCGGAGTGCCTGCCGCTTCGCTTCCCCTCGCGGGCTGGTTTCCACGGGTCTGGCTCACACGGTGTGGAACAGCTTACTAGTTTCGGCCGCACACCCAGTTGTGACCATGGTTTAGCGGCCTGCACAGTTTCTGGTTGCGGAGCAGTGGTGTCCAAAGCGGCTACAACAGCGTTAGAGTGGAAGGACGGAGATTTTGATATAAATTTAGGTTAAACTAAGCCCTTCAGTCATTAAAGCAGAGGAACAGAATGACCAATAACTGTTTATTATACAGACAATAAACACAAATACATCTATTGGTAAGTTTTAATTTATTAAAAAGAAAGTTTATTTCCATTCAGCAAATAAAATGGGTGGGGTTTATAAGGGTTTGTAGGAGTAAAAGACAACAGAGCAGAAGGAGGAGGGAGGGTGAGCTGCACAGTGAGACATGACTTTATCCATCTTAAATAATAAATAAAATAGATAAGCAATATGTGGTGATGAATGTTTATATGAAATATCCAAGCAAGAACTGCTTCTAAAAGTCAATACAGGCTTCATGTTCATCAAAGACCTCAGGAAGCCTTCAAAGAATAAGACTGAACACTGAACACTGGTGTTGAACACATCCAGAAACTTATCCAGTCCATGCCAAATCAAATCACAGCTGTTATTCGTGCTCGTAGAGGTATTACATGCAGTTAGGTACCTTTCAGTCACAGGTAACTCATTTTTTGTTGGGTGAACTTAGAATTGTTAAATAGAGCATATAATATCTAGTATGGACATGATAATATGATTATCTAATCATTATTTTATGTATTACCCTTCCATCCACATGTCTACCTATGGCTTATTTACAGAAAGAAATTATATACTAAAACCTGAACACTTGTAAGTGAAACAGCTTTCGTGCAGATATGAAAAACAGGTATATAAAACATTTAAGTAATTTAAATGCGTATCCTTGTTTTTAGAGGTCCTTCATAAAGCGTACTGGATTATTTAAAGTATTTATAACAAAGCCAGACACTAAACACATTCACCAGGCTGAGCTAGCACACCATGCCTGACCCCACATGTCTGCTCTTCATAAGCTGCATAAAGCTTAACAACAAGCTTAGACTTACTTTAATAATTGAGCGCTGCTGATTAATCCGCTGTAACTGATATTTGGCCGCAGGGCTCTGCTCAATCCGCAGCTCTAATTACAACTTTAAAGCATTTTTCTGATACAGGTAGTCCTCGGGTTACGACGGTCTCGAGTTACGACGTTTCGTAGTTACGACGCATCTCCCATTTACTGTATAAAGCCTTGTTTCGACTAAAATGGTTTTGCGTCGTAAACGTCATAACGTGAACTTCGTGTTTGGTGTGCGCGGCGGAAGAATACACGGTTACGCGGCTCGTTTTTCGATAATTACTGTCACGTTCGCTCTCGCACCACGCCCACCTTCGCGGACTTTCTCCCACGGCTCACTCGTGCACCTGCGCACCACGCCGCCCTTCCATCACTTTCCATCTCGTTCTACCACCTTCTCTCTCCTCCTCCGTCTCATCACACACACACACACACACCTGCCTCTCGTTTTCTGGCACCTTCCTCCTCCCTATACAGTATATACCGGGCACCTCCACATCCTCATTGCTCTGTCTCGTGGTCCCTACCGCGTCACAAGCCCCGCGCTTTCACGTCCTCTTTCTGTCCTTTCCAATCGCATCTGTTTTCCTTATCCAAATCTCTCATATCGCGCACCTACCTCTCCTCTTCGTTCCGTCATCCGCTTGTCTACCACCCGATTAGTATTTCGTTTCCGTTCAGCACTTCGTTGATGTGCCGTTATCCTGTCGGTTACTAGTTTCAGTTTCTTTAATAAACGCTGTCTGTGTTCAGTTCACTCTCCCTGCGTGTGCTTCCTGAAACTTACAGCCGGCGTGACAATTACTGTGTTAGGATAGGTGTTAGGATAGGATAAGTGCTTACAGTATGTTATTTACGTACAGTATGTACGTGTGTTCCGACTTACACCGAAAATCGGTTTACGACGCGAGGTAGGGACGGATCTGCGTCGTAACCCGAGGACTACCTGTACACGTTTGAGTTGTTTATCTGAAATTCCGCCATGGTGAAGAAACATAAGGCCTAATCCTACACAGCTACCCACTCCCTGTATCAGTACACTACATAGGGCATGATATAACAGGAACACAAGAATGGACAATTTAGCTTTAGACGAAAAACGACACAGCTAACAAAATTACTAAACCACAGTGCATTAAAATCGTAGCGCTAAAGATTAAACATGGAGATTTATTAATGTTGTCAAGGGATGAATAATCGTCTTTAAAAGAAACGTACTAACAATGGAATGTTTAAACAACTTTAACCCGCTTTAATAGAGCTTGGACTCGATTTCGACTTACAGTCTTTCTAAAATTACGAATCGACTCTTCACACTAAAGGAGTAACTGCGCTGTGAGCCATGTTCACTAAAGGAGAGGGGCGATTCCCGAGAGAGTCGATTCTCCTATTTGATTCAGGAGCATTGATTCGACTCAAGTATGTGCAAATTATAGACTTTCTCTATAATTATAGTTATTTCTCTCTTGTGATTATCTTCGTCCACATCGCAAACGTAGGTAACTGAGTAATATGTTCGTTTGTAAATGGCACAAAACAGTGTCATTTTTTATTGTAGACGTGAAGAATACTCAATGAAACAAAAATAGCCATTAGCTAGCGAGTTAAGTTGGTTTGGTTTAAATTGCGTTAACGCTGTCTATTTTCTTTGCTAACTAAAACGATAACTCTATGCACCATGAATGTTAAAATAAATTAAGTTTGTGGCATTAAGCCCTCAACCTTTACCAATTTGTTGCCGAGCCGTTTGAGCCGACTCTTCCTAAGGAAGGTGTAATGCGTCTGTGAGTCAAACTTCAAAAGAGTCGATTCTCCTTTTCAAGTCTTTGGAAATTGAGAACCAACTCTGTCCATTCGACGTGCAATATAGCAAAGAGTAGACTCTCAAAAGAGTCGATTCACTTCTTCTGGGCTATGGAAATGGTGAGCCGATTCCAAAGCTTGATTCGACTCCAGCTCGCGCGCAAATAGAATTTTCCGTTATTTCTCTCCGACGAAAATCTTTATCCACAGCGCAAACCTAAGAGGTTGAGTAATATTTTCGTTTGTAAATTGCACGAAATAGAGTTAATTTTAATTGTAGACGTGAAGCGTACTCAATCAAATCAGCCATTAGCTAGCTAGTTGAGTTTATTTGCTTTAAATATCGTTAACACAATTATTATTATACGCGCCACCAATGTTAAGACAGCAAAGAAATTAAGTTTGTGGCATTAAGCTCTCAACCTTCACCATTTTATTGACCAGCCGTTAGAGACGACTCTTCAAAAGGAATCCGTAATATGTCTGTGAGTCAAACCCAAAAGAGTCGATTCTCCTTTTCAAGTCTTTGGAAACTGAGAATTGACTCTACCCAGTGTAATAGAGAACGAGTCGATTCCCAAGAGTCGATTCTCCTATTCTGTGCGATGGGATGAAGTGCTGCGTATTTAAGTGCCACGGTGTAATCGGTGCCATAAGATGCAGCAGCAGGTGATCTGAGCGGATGGATGGATGACGGCGCTTATCATCAGACATGATCAGCTGTTGAACAGGTACAACTGCTATCATCTGACTTACAGTTATAGAACTTAACAAAAGAGCAGGAGATTAAGTCTAGTGAGTCTAATTACTCAAAATAGTCCTTCATTCTGAGCACTTCTCTTTTAGGTGCAAGTTGGAGAGAGAGAGAGAGAGAGAGAGAGAGAGCATCTTTTGATAAAGAATCTTCGTTTAAACGTAGCTTTATGGGAGTGGACTGAAGTTATTTTTAACGCAGTCTGGAGTTTTTGGATATTCTTTACAAGGTAGGAATCACTTTTAACTCCATAGCATTTGATCTCTAAGATGCACAAAGATATCCTTATAAAACTAAGCAGTTATTATTGATTCTCCTCTAAGTTTTACACAACATGTGAAGAAACCACAATGCTTCTTCCAGCCTTAACCTCTGATAAAGAGAACGATGTTTAACACTTTTACTTCCTATGGACTTATTATTATTGTGATTATTATGACAAATCCTTGTGTTTGTTTAGACAGTTATTTCATTTTTGCTGGTACAGAACTATTGTGCCAGAGTTAAGCACACAGCTCAGATCATCCAATACTGACCTCTGTGCCCTGGCTAACCATGAGCATTACAATCAGTTTTAAAAGGTATTTATTACAAACTGCTCTTAATTACATTGGTAAGATTTTATATTATACTGCATTAAGAAAACCAAAACTTAAAAAGTGTCCTTAGTCCTTAGTGTTCTGCCTCAGACTGGTCTGAAACCTAAATTTACAGCTTGGAATCTCAAGATAGTTCATGGTTAGGCTGGTAAAGCTTTTTTTCTTCAAACAACAAATCCTTAGGCAAACATACTTGTTAATAATTAGGCTATGGCCTACGTTTGCCTGGTTTTGATAATTCACCAATACGGTATGCCAATCACCATAAAACCAGAAGAAGCAGAACTGGGTTGCGATCATAGGTTATAATATGTATATTATGCATATTATAGTATAATATAGTATAGTATAATATGTATATTATATTATACCATAAAACCAGAAGAAGGTTGCAATCATAGGCATATTGTGTATTGTGTGTAGTGTGTGTATTGTGTACATTATTATGTGTATTGTGTATATTATTTTATTGTGATATATACATATAATATAATATAATATTATATATATATATATATATATATATATATATATATATATATATATATATATATAGATAGATAGATATGTGTATATATATATATATATATATATATATATATATATTTATATGTATATATAGATATATATTATATTATATCATATTATATTATATTATATTATATGTATATTATATTAGTCTATGGGTGTGATTTCAGACACTCCCTAAGTGTGGGTGCTGCTGTCCCAGTGATAAGATGTGCCGAAACTGTGTTCGCCTCGATGGCTATAGTTTCACTTTATATTCACTTATTTCATGCCTTTTTTATTTCAGTTATTTTATGTATTTATTGATTAATTATTATCAGTTTTGTTGTATTACATTCACTTGTTCTAGTCATGCTTTTAATCATTAATTACGTACAAATATAAGCATAAAAAAGCAATCATTTGTGGGTCAGGAATGGATTAATTAATTAACTCGAGGTCGCGCTTTAATGTGAGATATTGGCACAGCTGTACTGATCTACGAACACAGCAGACTCGTGCCAATATCTCAGGTTAATGTACTCCCTCTTGTGTGTTATTGTGATTATCCCACAGTTCAGTTATCGCCATTTATTGTATATAAAGACGACAGAAAAATGATTTGTTTATCAGCCTTCCGTGAGGTAAAATGGTTCCATTCTATTGTTCCCCCACGGCTAAGCCCTTCAGTCATTACAGCAGAGGAACAGAATGACCAATAACTGTTTATTATTCAGACAATAAACACAAATATATCGATTGGTAAGTTAGAATTTATTAAAAAGAAAGTTTATTTCTATTCAGCAAATAAAATGGGTGGGGTTTATAAGGCAGGCTGTTACTAAGATCCACTATTCTACCGACTGAAGCAGATCGGAGTGAGATCCCGGTGTTCTAACCAAAGTCTAGGATCCCGTTTGATTAGTGATTATAAATCTGTATGATGAAGCTCTTAATGTGAATCTGATCAGTCAGAAATGTTACAGAGCTACAGAGCATCCGCAGCTTCTCTGGGTTAGAGCTGGACTTACAGATAACAAACCTGTCAGAGGAACGAAGCTCCGATCAGCCATGGATGGGGTTTAATGAAAGAGCCCAGTTTAACTCCAGCAAACGACGTGAAGAAAATCAGAAAGAAGGAGCTGATGGAATCAACGAAGCTGCTGATGCTGTATAACTCTCCCGTAACATTTCTCACTTATCCATCACATCAAACCCAGCTAGAAGCTGATTCAGCATTTTTGTTGATGGGACTGAAACTGATCTTCAGTCTCGTTGCTCTTCAGTCGAGCTGTGGATCCATTAAGAGCCGGACGTTTGATTTAAAGGACTGACTTTGTTTGGCTTTTCCAGAGCTTCCAAATCCTAAAGGTGATAAACCTTTGGCTCAGGTTGGTCATTAATAGCTTCATCTTCCAAATTTAAATAATTTTCAAAAACAATAGATTTTATAAACGAATTATAGCTTTCATTTTGGCAGTGTTTTACTCATTATAACTTGCCTGCCTTTTAGGGTTGGCGTCATTGCTAGGTAACGTGTGTATGCCGCGGAGTAATACTTCTAGTCAGTCAGAGTGCCGTTATTGTCAATAATATCACAGGAAAACGTCTCTCAGCCTGAGGGGTCGGAACTAAATCTGGTGTAATCCTATTTACATTACTTCTTGTGGGTAAATTCGATTCCGATTTCCGAGTTCAAACGGCCTTCTGGAACCCATTAAGTTCGAATTCCAAGGATCCACTGTATTACGTCAAGTCAAGTCAAGTCAGATTTATTTATATAGCGCTTTTTACAATGGAGCATTGTCTCAAAGCAACTTTACAAGTTTAGATTATCTCCTAATAACTACGTCCAATCCCAAATTGAGCAAGCCTAGGGCGACAGTGGCAAGGAAAACTCCCTAGTTCTAGGAAGAAACCTTGGGAGGACCAAGACTCAAAAAGGGACCCAACCGCCTTGGGCGGCGTAGATGATAAATCTAAGAGCGAACTAAAGTCATGGAGTCAAAGTTCGAATAGAATGTGAAGTATGCACATCGGCATTAAGTGGCCCGGGTATGATGATAAATCTAAGAGCGAAACTAAAGTCATGAAGTCATGGTCGAATAAAATGTGAATTATGCACAGTGGAGCTGAATAAATATTACGTAACTTTCGATACGTAGTTTAGCCTGGGAGATGAGAACAAAAATAACAAGGTGCACAATAAGGGTATACTCACACTCACACGAGGCGATTTGCCCGAGCATGTTTGGCCCCAGGCTTGATGTTCCTGTTTGTACTAAAACCTAGACATAATTAATAATGATCAGACACATACAACAGAAATACCCATTTATTTAATGGACTTTTTCCCTCCTCATGAAGCTTAAGTGATCTCCTGCTGAAAAATTGTGTGTCAAACCCTTGAACATAGGAGTCAACAATACAACTAAACAATATTTATTGTGTTTATATTTCATATCACACACCATGGGGGTATTTCAGAAAGCAGGTTTAACAAACTCTGAGTTCAAACCTGAACTCTGGGTTGACCGATCCTGAATTGTCAAACTCAGAGTTTTTGGTTTCAGAACGAGTAATAACGTTTAGGTCTGTCAACTCCGAGTTACTTTAACCCTGAGTAAAGCTCGTGCACGAGCCCTCATCAATGGAACACAGATAACACGGATCAGCACGGCAACGGGAGAAAAAAACGGGCTCAATCCTCGCACTTCAACCCAGTGGAGCTCAAAATAGGTGCATATGAATAATAGGAACATATTTTTAGGAAAAAAATAATACAGTAGCAAAAGAACATGAGCTGACGTGGCGAAAAATGCTGCCAGTGTTACGTGGTGCACAGTGGCCGCTAGTGGCCACTGTTTATCCCCAGTGCGGTCTACTACCTCCCCAGCAGTCTGGGGATTATTGCCAAGCTGACGTAGAGGCCAGTATTGGTTCAGCTTGGCTCGGGATTCCTCAGACCATTGCGATCGTGCCTGTCACTTGATTACGGCACGATTGCACACACCGTCAGTGGCTCATTTAAGAAGCTTTGTTTGGCCACTGACAGGCGTCGCACCATCGCCTTCCATGCTTACTGATTCCGTGGCGCCGGTCCAGGTTCTTTGCGTGCTTAGGGACGTACGTTTTTTTTTTTTGGTTAAGAGAATTCGGGGGTTCTCATTCGCGCTGTTGCTTGCGGCTAGGTCGGGTGTTTGTTAGGGATTTGGTAGGCCTGGGGCCCGCCTAGGGGCTCAGCCAGAGTACGAATCAGGAGATTCGGAGGGGTTAATCCAGGGCGTAGATTTAGAGTAGGGTCAGAAACCGGCCTGGTAATCGCGCTCTTTTGACCGTTCGCGGTTCCGCTTTCGGCGTATTGAGGTGCGCTCGCTCCAGCGGCTGACGCGCTCCCGCGGCCCCTCGCCTCTACCCCTCACTCTGTGCTCTCAGCCTCGGATCCGAGCGGCAGGCCGGTGCCCCGCTCCTGTCCAGCTTCAGCACGTCCGATTCATGCTTGGGATTCACACAGACCCGTGAATTGCCTCGTGCTGCTTCCTGAGACTATAAACACGGTTCTATTGTAAGCCCGCACAGCGCGTCCACCGCTCCTCACGCTCAGGCTGCGTGGCGGCTTGCATTCAAAGAGTCCTGATTCTGTGTAGAGAGCGGATTAAAGAGAGAGAGCGCATTCGCCGATTTAATGGTGCTCAGTTTCGGGACTTGAGCGCTTTCGGCTGTTGCGTTGCCAGCTCTTCTCTTCAGCGCTATTGGCGCCTTATCGTATTTCTTCGTTCCCCGATTTTTGCGTATTATTTCCTTTCGTTTAATCAAGCCCGTGTGTTTCATTTCACCCTCTCCGTTAAAAGAGGAGTTATTATCAGTTTGAACACAGTTATAAGTACGTTGTAAGCAGCGCGCTTTCTAGCGCTGCCTCATCTCCGTTAAAGAGGAAGTATTTCTCAGTTTTGAAAACACCAGTATAAGTACATGTAAGCAGCCGCGTTTGAGCGCTGGCCTCCTCTCGTTAAAGAGGAGTATTTCTCAGTTTGAAAACAGGATAAGCCGTTGTAAGCAGCCCCGCTTTTCTAGCGCTGCTCCCTCTCCGTTAAAGAGGAGTATTCTCAGTTTTGGAACACAGTATAAGTACGTGTAAGCAGCCTGCGCTTTCTAGGCGCTGCCCTCCTCTCCGTTTAAAGAGGAGTTATTTCTCAGTTTGAACACAGTTATAAGTACGTGTAAGCAGCCCCGCTTTCTAGCGCTGCCTCCTCTCCGTTTTAAAGAGGCGTATTTCTCAATTTGAACACCAGTTATAAGTTACGTGTAAGCAGCCGCGCTTCTAGCGCTGCGCAGCTTTGTGGGGGGGCTTCGTTGGTTGGAAGCGCGTAGGGTGTATATAAGCTTGGCGGCTTTGCACCGTCGGGCAGGTGGCTTTACCCCGCCTTCCGCTGCCCCCATAAGTGCGGTGGTCGTGAGATTTGTGTTGTGCGCCCTGCTCACGATTCGGCAGTTACGCTGACACACACAAAGTATACTTTATTCTTTATCTGAAGTTTATTTGGCATTTCATTAATTATTGTTTTATTTATTCACTCATTTAAGTTCCTTACTACATCTGGAGCGACTGCCAAGGTGGGTCCTAATATCACTGTCTTTTTACTTTCACGATTCACCATCGCGTTCGCAGGGCGAACAGTAAACGAATTGGGCGACCAAACCAGGACCCCAGCGTCAGCTCCTGGGACTTCTTCAAAGAAGTCCCAACATCTCGTTCCATCCGTCGGCGACGCTCTTTGGGTATAGTCTGGCTTTTGGGGGTCCCTCCTTCGAATCGATCGGGTTGGGACTTGGTTTGCCATCTTGATCCCTGGGTCACGCAGACCTCGTCGTGGAAGGCGTAGAGCCCCCCACGGTTTACACAGCAAGCTTGATGGCTTCTCCAGTATATCGGATCCGGAGTTTAGAACCCCGACGGAAAGCTCCCAACCCTCCGATCGGAGATTCCACCACACTGATATCCACACCTGGACCACCCCGTGTGTTTGAAAATTACCCAGGGGAGTTCGGTTCTGTGTCGGTATGTGGAGGGATTTCTGTGCTTGCAGCCAGAGAAAGTGGTCTGGATGACTGCTGCCATGGCTGTTTTTGAAAGAGGTCTTGTGATGGTCTGGAGCTGAACTTCTGCCATTCTCCCGCCGCCTCCCTGGCCGCATTGTGCGATCTGGCATTCGCATGGGATGAGCATAATCCGATCCGGAACCAGGGAGACTGAGGCATTAGCCTGCTTCCAGCCGTCACCCCGCTCACTGGGCCGTTAAGCTCGGTACCTGGACTGTTAGCGCCACCTAGCGTCGCTCCAGAGCATCGCTTTGCCAACTCCTCCTTGAGGAAATTGAAGTTCTGTGGGAAACAGCTTGCCTGATCAGCTTGGTACCTGACCTTAACGGGGGCCACAGTAAAGTTCTTGAGCCTTACGCCCGTTCCAGAGTCGCCGCGGCCCGTTGAACACGTACTTGGGCACATAGCGAGCCTTAGCTGCGAACCTGAGCCATTACGCTTCCGTTCCCGAGCTCGCCGCGCCGTTGACCCCGTTACTTGGGCACATAGCGCCGCCTAGCTGCCGACCTGAGCCATACGCTCCGTTTCCCGAGCTCGCCGCGCCCGTTTGTACCCCGTAACTTGGCACATAGCGCCGCCCTAGATGCGAACCTGAGCCGTTTTAGCTACGTTCCCGAGTCGCCGCGCCCGTGACCCCGTACTGGGACAATAGCGCGCCTAGATGCGAAACTGAGCCGTACGCTCCGTTTCCCGAGCTCGCGCGCCCGTTGACCCGTACTGGGCAATTAGCGCCGCCTAGCTGCGAAACCTGAGCCATACGCTCCGTTCCGAGCTCGCCGCGCCCGTTGACCCCGTACTTGGGAACATAGCCGCCGCCTAGCTGCGAACCTGCGCAGTTTCGCCCGGTTCCGAGGGCTCGCCGCGGCCCGTTGACCCCGTACTTGGGCACATTAGCGCGCCTAGCTTGTGAACCTGAGCCGTTACGCCTCAGTTCCCGCAGATCGCCGCGGGCCCGTGACCCCGTACTTGGGGCAACTAAGCGCCGCCTAGCTGCGAACTGAGCCGTTACGCTCCGTTCCCGAGCTCGCCCACGGCACGTTGACCCCGTACTTGGCACATAGCGCCGCATAGCTGCGAACATGAGCCAGACGCTACGTTCGGAGCTCGCCGCGCACGTTGACCCCGTTACTTGGGCACATTGGCGCGCCTGCGCGAACATGAGCCATTACGCTCCGTTCCCGAGCTCGACGCGCCGTTGACCCGTATTGGCACATGGAGCCGCCTGCTGCGAACCATTGAGCCGTTACGCTCCGTTCCCGAGCTCGCCGCGCCTGTTGACCCAGTATGGGACATAGCGCCGCTAGGCTGTGAACATGACCGTTTACGCCTCGTTCCCGGCTCGCCGCGGCCCCGTGACCCGTACTTGGGCAATAGCGCCGCCTAGCTGCAGAATGAAGCCGTTACGCCTCCGTTTCCCGAGCTCGGCCACGCCCGTTTGACCCCGTACTTGGCACCATAGCGCGCTAGCTGCAACTGAGCCATTACGCTCCGTTCCCGAGCTCGCCGCGCCTGTGACCACGTAACATGGGCACTTTGCGCCGCCTTACTAGTCTTGAACCTGAGCTACTACGCTCCGTTCCTGAATGAACTCGCCGCGCCTGATGATACCTACTTGGCACACGCGCCGCCAAGCAGTGAACCGAGCAACTACGATTCCGTTCCAAGCTAGCGCGGCCACGTTGACCCTATGCCTGTGCACTAGCACTGCCCAGCCTTGAACCTGAGCCATGTCACTCGTCCCCTGAGCGTGCCAGCGGGTCCGTAAGCCCGGCATTGGACACCCGGCACGGCTCGGCTTCAACGTGAGGACCATTGCACTACATGGTTGAGCGCTAGTGCGTCTGGCTCTACGCATGGGGTCGTCATGCCTGTAAGGTCACACGCCGTGCTTCGCCCCCTGAGCTCAAGCGGGGCCGAGCATGTGGCCCGGCCGCACCGGCCTTTCTTTTGATCCCCGCGGGGCTGACGCTTGTAGGTGGCGCCCACCCGTGTGCCAGCATGCTTAAAACCCTGACGGGTGCGAACGGCCAGGGGGGATATTGGTCACTTTTGGGGCCGGCGGGACGCCGCCCCGTCGGGGGGGGGGGTTATGTTACGTGGTGCACAGTGGCCGCTAGGCCAATGTGATCCCCGGTTGCGGTATACTACCTCCCCAGCAGTCTGGGGTTCTGCCAAGCTGACAGAGAGGCCAGTATGGTTCACGCTTTGGCCGGGATCCTCCAGACCATCGATCGTGCCGTCATTGATTACGGAACGATTTGCACCCACAACCTGTCAGTGGCTCAGTTAAGAGCTTGTTTGGCACTGACAGGCGTGCCACCATCCGCCTTCTGCTACTGATTCCCGTTGGCGCCGGTCAAGTCTTTGCTTTGCTTAGGGACGCTACCGTTTTTTTGTGTGTTTAAGAGAGACTTTCGGGGGTCTCATTCGAGCTGTTGCGCGGACGGTCGGGTGTAGGGATTTTTGGTAGACGGGGCCGCCTTAGGGGCTCAGCGCGAGTACGAAGCAGGAGATTCGGAGGGTTAAAGCCAGGGCGTTTAGATTTAGCGTAGGGTCAGAACCGGCCGACTGTAATAGCGCTTTTGCCCGTTCGCGGTTCGCTTCGGCGTTTGAGGTGCGCTCGCCTCAGCGCTGCGCGCTCCGCGTGCCCCTCGCCTCTACCCCCTCACTCTGTGCTCTCAGCCTCGGATCGAGGGCAGGGCCGGGTTGCCCCGCTCCTGTCCGCTTCAAGCACGTCCCGATTCGTGGGGATATTCACAACAGACCCGTGAATTGCATCGTGCTGATCATGAGGATATAAAACACGGTTCTCTGAAAGCCGCACAGCGCGTCACCGCTCTCCGCTCAGGCGAGTGCTGCGTTTCCAAAGCAGTCCTGATTCTGTGTAGAGAGCGATCGAGATGAGAGAGAGCGCATTCGCCGATTATATGGTGCTCAGTCGGGACTATGAGCGCTTTCGGCTTGTTGGTTTCCAGCCTCTCTCTCAGGCGCCTATCTGGCCGCCTTATTCGTATTTTTCTTTTCTTTACGATTTTGGTATTAATTTCCTTTCGTTTAATCCAAGCCCTGCGTTTCTCATTCTCACCCTCCCGTTTAAGAGGAGTATTTCTCAGTTTGACCACAGTTATAAGTACGATGTAAGCAAGAGCGCTTTCTAGCGCTTTTTTTGTTTTTTGGGGGGGGGGGGGCCTCCTCTCCGTTAAAGAGGGTAGTTATCAGTTTGAAACACAGTATAAGACGTGTAAGCAGCCGCGCTTTCTAGCGCTTGGCCTCCTCTCCGTTAAAGAGGATATTTCTCAGTTTGAACACAGTATAAGTAAGTGTAAGCAGCCCCGCTTCTAGGCGCCCCTCTCGTTAAAGAGGAGTATTTCTCAGTTGAACACAGTATAAGTACGTGTAAGCAGCCGACGCTTTCTAGCGCTGGCCCTCCTCTCCGTTAAGAGGGAAGTATTTCTCAGTTTGACCACAGTTAAGTACGTGTAAGCAGCCCGCTTTCTAGCGCTGCCTCCCTTCCGTTTTAAGAGGAGATTTTCTCAATTTGAACACAGTATAAGTACGTGTAAGCAGCCGCGCTTTCTAGCGCTGCTCAGCTTTGTGGGCGGGCTTCGTTGGTCGAAGCGCGTCAGTGTGTATAATAAGCTGCCGCGCTTTGCACCTTCGGCAGGTGGCTTTACCCCGCCTTTCGCTGCCCCCATAGGTGCGGTCGTGAGCTTTGTGTGTGCGCGCCTGCTCACAGATTCGGCAGTTACGCTGACACACACAAAGTCTCACTTTATTCTTTATCTGAAGTTTATTTGCAT
This sequence comes from Ancistrus triradiatus, assembly GCA_025084515.1. Lineage (NCBI taxonomy): Eukaryota > Metazoa > Chordata > Actinopteri > Siluriformes > Loricariidae > Ancistrus > Ancistrus triradiatus. Next base: position 6,717 of record JAJAGP010006537.1, on the reverse strand, counting down.
TTCATTAATTATTGTTTTATTTATCTCACTCATTTCAGTTCATTACTACCATCTGGAGCTGACTGCAATTGGGTCCTAATATCCCTTTCTTTTACTTTCACGATTCGCCATCGCGTTCGCATGGCGAACCGTAACAGCCAGAGTCAATGGTGTGAGCAATAACTGAAAAAAAGCTTTATTCCGAGTGTTCCACTTATTTCATTTTACATGTGTGCATGTTAATATTTATGCAGGTGCAACCCAACAAGCACAAAATGTAGCTACTTATCAGGAACTGAAGATGGAACACAAAATATAGTTCAAACAGGTAAGGTATAATATTATTACATGCAATCGTGATGTTGTTTAGCTTTCCTACCTAATTAAATAATACTCAGTGGTAATGTCATATATGTAAGTAGCTAGTGAAATCTCCTAAGAGAGAAAAAAATTAGTTGTTCAGCCATTCCAATAGTATTTATATTATCTATTTGAAAGCAACACCTACATGCCTTTATACATACATGTCTCCAGATTTGGTCAATGTTGGATGTGTTCAAATTTGACCTCCATTATAGCCAATAGAAAAAGGCTGAGGGCCAAAAAACAGGTGGTGGTCCACCACCTCTCACAGAGGGTGAAGAGATGGCCCTCGTTTAAAACACTGGGTGACCTGTTGCTGAAGGCATCCCTGGAGGATGCTCATCTGACTTAAAGTTATAATTTAACTGTCTAGTCTTCTACATGTTCTACCATTTACTGTTGGTGTAATTTGGTGAAGCCAAAACAGAGCTCCATGCAGGTGTAAATAGTTTCAGTACTCCACAGAAAATTGTTCATTTGTATTGAAGGAAGGTAATGAGGAAACCTCGTCAGCTGCCACAGAGAGGGAAGATACAGAGAGGCCTACTGAGGTTTACACCTTGAAAATCACAACTAACAGTTGATCATACAGAGTGCTGCTGGAAATTACAATGGGGAAGAAGGTCCATCCACCTCCACAGCAAAATGTATCTCAGTAAGATGTGATTCGGAATTGGCCCATGACTTAGACCTGGCACTGTGGTATTCGTTGTCATTTTTTGTGTTCCTGTAGCTCCACGTAAAAGTGTATTTTTAAAAACAAATTGAAAAATCTAATTTAGAAATGGATCACATAAGGCTACAGATATAAAAGACAATGATGGAAATACAACTGCTGGAACATCAGTTAAAGTTGGATGAGGTGCCCACAGGTGGATGATTTTGACTTGTTTGAAGAGCAAGATATTAACCCCTGTACTGCATTTGTACTTGCAGGAAATAAAGAAGACTTCATAAAAAGACAGACATATTGTTTTTATTTGACACTGGGGAGGTCACAGGCTAATCAGTAATGATGGTAGCAGATTGTGTCTCTCACTGCTCTTACATCTCCTGCATCAGCGATGTGGTCAGGATTTATATCAGGATTGGTCACTGGATGAGTGGGACATTGTCTGATCACCAGTCATTGAGATCCCCAATGCTCATCTCTACCCTGGCTCATGTCCTGCAGTGAATCAAGTTATAATATTGCCGTGGGCCAGGCTCAGGATCAGGGCAAGGGGTCAGCAAATATGGCTGGCAGGGGAACCTTCTGTCTGTAATCATCAAACTCTCCTATGATAGATAATATATGGATACAGTTGAAATTATCAGTGCAAACAGAACTACATATTGATTATTGAGAGGATATGGGTATATGTCACTGTATATATTCACTACTGGGCAAATCTAGCACTCACTGTACACTCAGAAACTTTACAAGTCATGCCCACAGACCCAAGGCACTTTGCTTCCATTTGTTTGCTGATGATGTGGGCTGTATCACATATGATCTTCACACTGCAGAACAGTAATTAACTGCAGTGGCTGTATTGTGATTTGTATTCCATTTGTAATGCAAAATTGCTATTATTTAGGCCGACCTGCACATTAATGTTGTGGGAAAACTTCCTATTCACTTATTCTCCTTCATTTAGCAGAGAGTGCCATCTATGCAGCCAATCACACTTGGAAACCTTAAAATCATATTAATATTAAAATCATAGTAACTGATTTAAGTCTCAAAGCTTCATACTAAATAAATTACTTATTGCTTAGACTGATACCTGAAATTCTGTGGGATTCTTCTTTGATCAGGTTTGTGGTTTTGTGACTTAGGAACACCACAAAGGTTTATAGTAACCGTTTTAATGCCGGAGCCACATTTCTGACAGCCCGACAGACGGTTGCTTTAGAAATATGCTCACTGATTTTGTATAGATAAACCCCCTTGGCAAAATCCTGGAGCGCAACACAAAGAATTTGCTCCGAACTCAGGGCGTGTCCACGGAGGGTCATATGAGCGATTGAGAGCGAAGATTGTTAATAGAAATGATGGACTGTGCTGAGAAACGCTAAGGCTCACACAGATAACCATCAGGGAACGAGGAAACATTACAGCGGGGTCTGATCAGCCTCTGCCGACGGAGATTTCTCCGTAGTGTTTGTGCTTCGATGTGATAAAAACCTCAGGGTTAGTTGAAGTAAACCTGCTATCGAGCAGGTTAGCTTCACGGAGTATGTTGCCGGAGTAACTGACTCCAAGTTACGCTGAACTTGCTCTGTGAAACAGAAAACTTAGAGTATCCGTAAACTCTGAGTCAACTCAACTTAGTTTTCGCTAAACTTGCTTTCTGAAATACTCCCCATATGTACTAATATAACCTGCGCACACACACAAAATAAATAAATAAGGCAATAAGCCAAGAGGCCCTGCTTTATATCACGGGGAAGAGCTTTCCGATGCACAACAGAGTTAAATGTAGTTTGTATTAAACAAATTATATTTCAGATGTTGATATTTTATTGTCTTTATTTTGTTTGATAAAGTTAATGAGACAGTGTTTTTCTCTCTTTCCTAAAAGGGTTTATTTAGATAAAGTAGCAGTTATGGCAGAGTTACAACCTTCTCCTGGGTAAGTTTCCATCACCCAGTACACACCATAACTTCCTCATATTACTAAATAACATCAGAATCACAATTACCAAAAGCTTTGTATCGAGCATAAAGTAATGTAGAAAACCACCCATTAGTAGTTACTGTTTCTTTTGTGACTATTTTAAGTTTACATATAGGCATTGTTTGTTTCTACACAAAATCATAACGCCACCTGCTGCCTGAACTGACATGAAACAGGACATGACCTTAAATTCTGAAAAACTTGTAGTCCCTTACATCAGTACTATTCATGCACATTTTGTGTTTGTGTAGGAATGAAGACTTGTGCACTGCAAAGGAGGAACGACTACATGAAATTACAAGAAATAGCAAACTGATAGAAGGCTCCATCAAGAGATATATTCTAAACACAACTACTCTGTTTGATGGTGAAAAACTGAGAAGAGAATCATTTGGAGAAAAAAACAAGAGCAAACCTCATAAAACCATATTACTGGTTGGAGAAACAGGAGCAGGAAAGTCTACTCTCATCAATGCCATGGTCAACTACCTGCTGGGTGTCCAATGGGAAAACAAACTTTGGTGTGAGATAGTAGAGACAAAAACAGACCAAGAGGATTCTCAGACAACAGCAGTTACTGTGTATGATGTGTTTGCTCAGAACAGTCCAGTCTCTATGACCATCATTGATACACCTGGATTTGGTAATACAGCAGGGATAGAAGAGGATTTAAACATTCCTAAGTATTTGCTGGAATTATTTAGATCCAATGATGGAGTTCAGGAAATTGATGCAGTGTGTCTTGTTGTGACATCACACACCACACGACTCACTGACAGGCAGCTGTATGTTTTTGATGCCGTTCTCTCCTTATTTGGTTCTGATATGGAGAAAAACATTGTTGTGTTCATCACACATGCCAACCAAAAACCTAGCAATGCCATTAAGGCAATAAACACATCCAACATCAAATGTGCCAAGACTGATAAAGGGGAGCCTGTGTACTTCAGGTTTGACAACTGTGAAAATTTTAATGATGAGGAAGCACTAGATGATTATAAAGCATCCTGGGATCTGCTGAACAAAAGCATGAAGGACTTCCTGGATTTTCTGAATAAAAGTAAACCTGTAAATCTGAAGATGACTGTAAGTGTGCTAAGAAACCGAAAACAACTAACAGCATCCATCAGCAATCTGAAAGATCGAATCAAACTAACAGAACTAAAACAAAAAGAGCTTCAGCAGACAAAAGAAGCTTTGGAGCAGTTTGAAAAAGAAAAGAAAGACATGAACAACTTTGAATGTGAAGTGGATGAGCCCTACAAAGCAAAGGTGCCAATAAAAAGGAAGTGGTGGTACATGAGCAAAGAAGCAACTTGCTGCAGCGTCTGTGAAGAGAACTGTCACTATCCAGGATGTTGGTGGGTCAGAGATCTGTCATTGTGTAGCGTCATGTCTGAGGGAAAGTGCACAGTGTGTACTGGAAGATGTGATTACACAAAACATGTTAAAGAGAGGAAAATGTACAAGCTGAAGACCAGGAGAGTGAAGAGGACTATGAACGATCTAAAAATGAAATATGAGCTACAGACCGGAGAGACAGAGAGTTTGATGAGCAAAATACAGAATGAAATAGCAAAACTAAAAACAGAGCAAAGCAGGCTGTTGGTTGAGAGCTATCAGTGTGTTATTATCCTGGATGACATTGCCTTAAATAATGATGCTGTGTCTGTGCTCCAGCATCTGGACTTCCTGATTAAGAAAATGAATGAAACAGGAAACATGGAAAGAGTCCAGAAACTCAAAAAACTGAAGAAAAGGTCTGAAGTTAAAAACAAGGGTGTGCTGAGATATATGAAACAGTTGTGGCATAAGGACCAATGACCCAAAGGTTCCATTTTCTATTGAATAATCTCCAAGCATCTCTGAAAGACACCAGATTCAGAAAGTAATGACACCTCTGAAGCATCATGAATCACGACTCTGACTCTTGATCTTTTTTGAACGTCTAATAATTAATCGATGCATAGCTGCAAACGTCCTTATTCTTAAAGACTTCATAGAAACCACTTTCTGTGACAAGAGTTGATGCTGAACATGGAAAAAAACAGTCTCCACAGAACTAAAGGTGTGAGACCTTCTGAGCACGACTTATTTACATCACAGTAATGGAGATTTTGGGAGAACTAACTGCTTTGGCTTGCAGAATGGGAAAATTGACGCATGATTCTGGCTTATGAACAATTCTAAACAAATATGTGACCCGTTTGGGCTGGAGTAGAACCAACAAATTCCAACATTCCTGGTGGAATTTTATATTCAGAGAAGAAACAATGTATGTGATGCCCACTGTGTAAAGTTTTATTTATTTGGAAAACTTAAAACTTTTTATAAAAATGCTAGCATGTGATAAGACGAGGTCTTAGTCATTACTGAAAGCCTTTTAAAAGAAATCCCAGATGGTAAGACGTGTATTTAAGCAATAATACACGAGAGGAGGTGCTTTAACGTGAGATATTGGCACGGGTGTGATGCGGTCATAGGCACGAGGCCGCAGGCCAGTATCTCACGATAAAGCACAACCTCTCGAGTGTATTATTGTGATTATACCACAGTTCCGTTATCGTCATTTATTGTTCGATTTTAAGATAAAGAGGACAGAAGCAGATCGGAGTGAGATCCCAGTGTTCTAACCAAAGTCTAGGATCCGTTTGATTAGTGATTATAAATCTGTATGATGAAGCTCTTAATGTGAATCTGATCAGTCAGAAATGTAAGGGCAGAGCTACAGAGCATCAGCAGCTTCTCTGGGTTAGAGCTGGACTTACAGATAACAAACCTGTCAGAGGAACGAAGCTCCGATCAGGCGCGGTGATAAAACTTTGGCTCAGGTTGTACATTAATAGCTTCATCTTCCAAATTCATATCGTTTTCAAAACCAATAGATTTGAAACTACTTATATCTGTAATTTCAGCAGTGTTTTACTCATTATAACTTGGCTGCTTTTTCTGGCGGGCGTCGTTGCTAGGTTACGTGTGTATGCCACGGACTAATACTTATAGAGCGTCGGTCACAGTGCCAATATTGTCAAGGCGGAAGACGTCTCTCAGCCAATCAGATTGGGGGGTCGGAACTAACTGTGGTATAATTGCTGTTAAAACATGTTTAAAGTTCATAAGTACTTTGGTTTATAAACATTTAAATGATTCTACGTTACCAGAGCTGTTGGTGGTCTTGAATTGAATCCCTTGGTTCTGTCCATTGAGTTATGGAGTTATGATAAACGTGCACTGTTCAGACCTTTCAGGTTGACCGAAGTAGGTCTAAGGAAAGCTAAAGTTTTTTTGTTTTGTTTTTATGTATTACAATTTCTTCTATCCCTTGTGTACTATCTTTAAATATGGCTTGTTAAATCCCCCCACCTGCAGTGTAACAGCTTCTGGCTATAAACTAACTGTGTGAGAAACACTGTTGTAATTATTAAACCTGTATTAAATGATTTATTTTGTATTGTTTCTGTGATAATCCTAAATGTTTAATTTTTAATTATATACTTTTTACAGTTCCTGTACTCCAGACAGCTTGTATAGTTTATTTTTATTAGGAAGCATTCATGTTTTGATCTCATTTTGTTGCAAAGACATTGCTGATTACAGAAGGTACCTGAAAGTTGTGTATTCTCATCACATCACTGAAGCCTTGCCCTTATCTAAGCCAAATATTATTTCCTATAAAACACTCTCTGATGTAAGCCTTTACTTACAGCTAGCA
>JAJAGP010006536.1:0-20730 GCA_025084515.1 Ancistrus triradiatus | reverse complement strand
ATTCTAATTGCTCATTTACACACTCAAGATGATTTATCTCCGTAGGTGTATTAAATTTTAAGTCTGGTAGGTTTTTAATAAACGCAGCTGGAGTAGCAGATGTGATAGTGCGCTTGGTGTGATAACGAGGCAGAAGGATTTTATTTATTAGAGATAGCTCAAATACTAAAAGATAGTGATCTGAAATCGAATCACTTTGTGGGAAAACATCGAGGTTATCTATATTGATACCAAATGTTAATATTAGATCTAAAGTAATGTTGTAAGTAACTAATGTTGCCATCACTGTGCTTTATAGTGGCTATGGTGTATTTTGGGTGGTGGCTGTGTTTTCATTTTTCATGGAAAAATGTTCAACCTTGTTCTCATCTGATCATACATCCTTTCATCTCATGACATCAGAAGCACAAACTATGTGTCATGTGCTCCCTCTTGGCTGTGTTAACGTCCGGTTCTTCCCTTTCTTGCTGTGCTGTTAGACAGTGCTGCCGGAGTCTCATGCTACATGCTGAGGAAATGAGAACCTGCAGTGACTCTGTCTACTGGAATAAATAATGCCAAGACTCCCTCTTTTTCACTATTTAATAATGTTTATTATTTTATGCATTATATTCTATTGTCCAGTAGTTGTATATTCTCTATGTTATTATATTCTTTACTGTGTTTATTATATTGTTTTAAAATATATTCTTTATTTAAGTTTACTATTTAGGTAACTTACTTTAATTCTTACTTATAACATCTAAGTTTTCCAAGTAGGTTGGTTCCCTTTTTGAGTCTTTATCTGCCCAAGGTTTCTTCCTCATCATATCTATGGAGTTTTTCCTTGCCTCTGTCTCCTTAGAGCTGTGCATGTAAGATTGTAAAAAGCGTTGTAGAAATAAATTTGACTTTGACTTGACCTAGTGTGGCACGCCATACAGGAAGCTTTGTGTAAAGTTTGTGAGATTGTTGGGCTCTTGGTAGCTTCCCTGATCAATATCCTCCTGGTTCGGTCATCCATTTTGGTGAGACGGCCCAGTTCAGGCAAGGTGTTGGTGGTGCCCATACACTTTCCACCTTACAGTTATAATGCACAAATACAGCTGGAAAAAGTACATATACAGTGGTGCTTTAAAGTTTCTGAACCACATAGAATTTTCTCTATATAAGCATAAGCTAAACTATCATCAGATTTTCAGACACGTCCTATAAGTAGATCAACAGAACTCAGTTAAACACATGAGATAAAAATATTATACTTGGTCGTTTATTTATTGAGGAAAAAGTTCCAAAATTACATACATGTGCATGGCAAAAGTACGTGAACCTTTGCTTTCAGTATCTGGTGTGCCCCCTTGTGGAGCAACAAATGTAACTAACATTTCCAGTATCTGTTGATCAGTCCTGCACATCAGCTTGGATTCATTTGATTCCATTCTTCCGTACAGAACAGCTTCAGCTCTGAGATGTTGGTGGGTTTCATTACATGAACTGCTTCAACAACATTTCTATTGGATTAAGGACAGGACTTGGTACAAGTGTTTAGAGCTGTTGGTTCACATCTCTGTTGTCTGCATGGTTTGTCTCTGGGTACTCGGCTATCTCCGGTATCTCTCTTAGTGGAGTTGTGTTTGATGAAGAACAGGAAGGGATGGTCTGCCATGAAGTGCTCCTCTACCCTGTGCAAAATTGGCCTGCATGGCAGAGTTCCAAGGCAAAAACCACTTCTGAGCGTAAAGAACATTAAAGCTCCTTTCAATTTTTCCAGAACATATCTTGATGATCCACCAAGACTTTTGGGAAAACATTCTGTGAGACAAAAGTTGAACTCTTTATAAAGTGTGTGTCCCATTACGTCTGGTGTAAAAGTAACACAGCATTTCAGGAAAGAACATTATAGCAGCAGTAAAATATGGTGGTGGTAGTGTGATGGTCTGGGGCTGTTTTGCTGCTTCAGGACCTGGAAGACTTGCTGTGATAAATGGAACTATGAATTCTGCTGTCTACCAAAAAATCCTGAAGGAGAATGTCCAGCCATCTTGGTGACCTCAAGCTGAAACGAACTTGGGTTCTGCAGCAGGACAATGATCCAAAACACACCAGCAAGTCCAGCTCTGAATGGGTGAAGATAAACAAAATGAAGACTTTGGAGTGGCCTAGTCAAAGTCCTGACCTGAATCCTATTGAGATGCTGTGGCATGACCTTAAAAAGCCGTTCATGCTCGAAAACCCTCCAATGTGGCTGAATTACAACAATTCTGCAACGATGAGTGGCCAAAATTTCTCCACAACGCTGTAAAAGACTCATTGCAAGTTATCACAAACGCTTGGTTGCAGGTGTTGCCCAACCAGTTATTAGGTTTAGGGGGCAATCACTTTTTCACACAGGGCCATGTAGGTTTGGATTTCTTTTCTCCCTTAATAATAAACACCTTCTAAGGTAAGGTAAGGTAAGACATTTAAAAACTGCATTTTGTGTTTACTTGTGTTGTCTTAGACTATTATTTTGGTTTGATGTTCCGAAACACTTCAATGTGACAAAATGCAAAAAAATAGGAAATCAGAAAGTGGAAAACACTTTTTCACACCACTGTATATGTAATATTTGGATTATGATTATTGCTTTGGGATCTTCTCTGATCCAGAATTAATTAAGCTGGATTCTGCATGTCTACACACAGGTTAAAGTACAAACAAGATTACACGGATGTTTCTTTTAGGAATTCTATTTTTTTAATGCAATCACATCAAATAATTCAATTTATTCACTTTACATTAATCTCTATTGGGGGCCTCTGAACCTCCCGAGGAAGAGAATGCTGTTAGTGGGGTTGTGTTGGATGAAGAACAGAAAGGGATGGTCTGCTATGAAGTACTCTGTGTTATAGCCGCACATTAATCGAGCTCGCATAAAAGTAGCTGCTGCTGCCTCTGTACCTTTCTCATTAACCTCCACAAAGGCTTTATGAACTGCAGACGATACAAAAAGGCCTCCATCACTGCTCATCCCTGTCAGATCTGCAGCCTGGAACAGAGAGCTCATGCCCATCTTACTCAGGCTGTTGTTCAATGAGTATTCCTCCAGCAGCTTGAATTTCGGTAGATGCACTAAAATCTCCCCAGGATAAAACATATCACCTTGAGTCCAATCCTTCAGCTTATCCACTGTCAGTTCCCTCTCCAGCTGGTAAACATAAATACAGACACTGTCAGTAACTGGTGGATCATTATTCATATATCGAGTATTTCAGATATATGATATCACTTATATCTCTAGTATTGTGTGACAGATCTGGTGGTGCTGGTGTAAGTTTTTGGCACTGACACCTCAAAGCTCCAGAATTCAATTCCCAGTTTGCACTCAACAGTTGAAGATTTTGCATGTTCTCCTCAGGTCTGTCTGCTCCCATCTCCAGTTTCCTCCCACATTTCAAACATATGCATAAGGGCTCTCTAAAGATCTGTGTATGTGTGTGTGTGTGTGTGTGTGTGTGTGTGTGTGTGTGTGTGTATGTGAGAGAGAGACTGTGTGTTTGTGTGTGTGAGTGTGTGCCCTGTGATGGATTGCCACCCTGTCCAGTGTTGGTTCATGTGTTGAGCCCTGGGCTATCAGCTAGGCCTCGGCTCCCTCTCAGCTTGAGCTTGGTACAGCAGGCATAAAAATGAATGAATGAAACTTTGTTTATGAAAGAAATGCTAGCTTTGTCTAAACTGTGACTTCTTCACAGACTGTTTTTTATTCTTTACTTTTTATTGCCTGTTTAAATAATCATTCATCAATCACTTCCAAAAAAGCATTTCTCTCATAGACTGTTAATGGCCACATTGTAACCTTGTTGGTACAGCTTGTACAGCTAGGAACTGTGGGTCTAAACAATTTTATAAACGTTTGTTTCTGACCACAGGACCCCTGGATTTTGATAATAAGTTTTTCTAATGATGTGGCGATCCATCACCTCCAAGAACATTTCATCACTGTGATCCCATTCCACTGCAGAACAATGTGGGGTGACAGAGTATCAGATCAGTTGCTGTCTGTAATTGTTTACTTACAAACTCACTTACAAGGTGTAAATACTACATAGGTGTTCCTAATAAACTGATCAAATCTCTGTATCTGAAAGAAGTTTGTTTATCACGTGCTGTATTGATAAACTCGTCACAATATTAACTGAATCCTCAGTGTATGTACAACCACCACTTAAATAATGACCAAAGAGCAGCTTTAGGTTTCTGATTGATAACTGATTGTAAAATCTAATCAATAATGATTAGGTTCTTAAAGGAAATGACAGCATCACATTTCATCACACCGCTTACTGATGTTTTCTTTGTAATCCTCCCCTTTCCCACTACTGTGCTGATCTCAACCAGCTTAGTTCCTCCACCCAAGAAAATATTTATAAAGACTTCTATCTGCCACATTCCTGGTGTTGTGTGGCTGATTGACTGAGAACTTCTGGATCTTCAGCTTCTCTCTTTCATAAACTGTTGACTACAGTCCATCTGTTACACTGATGAGGAACATTTACCTATTATCTATAAAAGGTTTATAATCAGTTGCTGACCTCCTGGAGTGGATCAGATCCGTCCTCAGTCTCATCAGGCAGAAGCACCATCATGATGAGCTCATCCTCTAAGTACGGTAACCCCAGCACCTGCAGCTTGTACTCAGGGATGTGTTTGTAGGGAAATCTCTTGATGTTACACATCATCTGCACCGGTCTCGTCTCATTCTAATGAACAAACACAAATATGAACAAAAATGAAGTCATTTTACAGAATGAGCTATGCAGAGCTCTGGACTTTATGTAACTCCCACCTGGTTTATCTTAAAAGGCATCTCCTTTGTGTGTTCAGTCTTAAAACCAGACTTCCAGCTCCCCATGAAGTAAATAGCGTTCACCAGGGAGAGTCGAGTCTCTTTATTAACCATCCCTGGTTTCAGAAGATCTTTGATTTTACCTAAAACAGGACAGATATTCCATGTAAGCCCTGAGTATGTTCTGATCCACATCACCTCTGCGTCATGTGCTTTATGTTGTAGATCTGAGAGGAGATGTGCTGCCTAAAATGATCTCACTCTCAGTCTTCTCTTCCACCCAGAGGTTGATGAGCTTCCGTGTCTCCTCAGACTCTCCAATGAAGTCGACTGGCTGCATGTCAGCTTCGTAGAACTTCAGAGTGGAGTCCACAAACTCCTGCAGCGAAATACATACAAGAATATAAAAACAACATTACATTACATGTGACTAAAAGCTCTCACAGTTAGAGCTTGTATGAATATAGTAATATAAGACTGGCCATTTTCCATTAGTGAGGACTGTGGTAGCCTAGCGGTTAAGGAAAGGACTATGGACCAAAAGGTCCAGGGTTCAAATCCCACCTCTGCCAAGCTGCCACTGTTGGGTTCTTGAGCAAGGCCCTTAACCCACAATTGCTTGGATTGTAAGACTGTATCAGTTGTAAGTCGCTCTGGATAAGGGCGTCTGCTAAATGCTGTAAATGTAAATGTAAATCTTTTTTCTTGGTTATTCGGATGCTCAGTATCTGCTGAGGTACATACACATAGGTGGAAAAGCAGTGACCCACCATTGCCATCACTGCAGTGACCTGGGTACGTGCCTTCCGTCCAAGTCATGAGTGACGTTCAGGCACAGTTAACTGCGTCTGAGGGAGGCAAGCAAACTTCTCTCCACAAAATGCCACCCAAGACCAACAATCGAACATGGGTATTACACCAAAAGTCCTGCAGTGCATCACATTTCTGCTATGCTCAAATTTAAGGCAGGTTATGAGCCAGTGTGGCTCACAATTAGCACCAAGTCATCTGTCATTAGGGAAACAATGTCTGAACAATGAGTCTCAGTGCTCCTCAGGTTGGGTCATGAGATGCAGACCAAAAGAGTTCCTGCATTACAAAATGCTAATATTTACAGCTGCCTTCATGAGCTTCACTGATGACATCACATATGCAGATGTGTATTTTTGGGAAAATACTTACAGGTAAGAAATTGAAGGTCTTCTCTCCATAGAGTCGGTTGGCCAGTCTGAGGATGTAGGAGCTTTGGGGGCTGTTGATCTCAGAGATGAGCTCTTTGAAATGAGTATGAACGTCAGAGACTGAGCTGAAGGACAAGACCTGTAAAGATCAAGAGATTCATTAAGCAGTTGTTATTACCCAAACTGTGGATCATTTATATGGCTATGATTCTCTCTCTCTCTCTCCCTCTGGCTGTGATGCTCGTTTAACCTCAAGATGCGTTTTAAATGCTTGTTACTTACTTTTGATGCCCATCTTGTACTTGTGTTTGCATGTTTAGTGTAAATTTGAGTCTTGTGACCCTGTGGCTGAGAAGTGCTGTCTTGTTGTGTTATTGTGGTTCTCATTTTACATGCATTAATGAGAACTGTTTGCCTGGCATGGTTCTCATTTATTATTGATGGAGTTGCATCGTATTAATGTGCAGCTTTGATTCTTGTCCTTTTGGCATTCTGCTGAGCTTATTAGCCATACTTGCCAGTTCTGCATCTAGGATCGGGTTTATTGTGACTTGTGTTATCTTTAGGCCTTTACTGAGAGTGGATATATTTAGGCTTTTAGAATTTCTCAGGTTAGTAGTGTCATGTCTGCCTCAGGTTATTATCTTTATTTAATTTTTCCACTTTTTTTTCCTTTACTCATTCTGCTATCCCAACCTTAGAGGATATAAGAGAATTTGGGGTCAGAATTTGTCCACAGTGTTTCCACTGCCACATAAAGGTACTGAAAATTGAGCTCTGTCAGTTGGATGGAGCTTTTTATAGGACACTGGTTGTTTCTAAGGATCTGGTTTGCAGATCTGGTTATAGTAGGAGGTTTGGCAAGTTCAGAGAACTACCACATACTGCTGTTGTGTTTTCTGATGAAAGACATAAATCTTAGTAGGAAAATGGCCTTATAGAACTCATGAGCAGCTGATCTGAAGCCTGTACTTTGGTCATGGAGGATCTGCAGCCCTATGTCTTGATATTAGTAGAAATTTTCTAGAGCAGCATTACCTGCTCTGTTCTTTAGACTGGGTCAGAACAGGTTGAATAAATTAATCTAGATTCTGATTATGGGTTACGCTTGACCCATATTCCATTTTGTCAAGATTCATAATTAAACAAAAAAGGCAAAGTGGATCCTTGGTCAGGACTGCTTATGAATCAGAAAAAGTATATCAGATTTTTTTTTTTAATGAGAATATTATACTGAACTGAAATAAACTGAAATAAACTTCTCTTTCATGTATTGTGTCTGAACTGATCTAAAAATCTGACAGTCTTACTGTGATGTTAATGTTGTCGGGGAATAAGCAGCTGAAATGGCACTTTGGTGGGTATAGCCGGGAGAGTGGTTTGGGGAAGAGGGTGCCCTTTTTCTCCTAATTTTCCCCCCTGCCTCTAAATATCTTTGCACAGACCTGGTTCAGAACATTAATCACTGTGTTACCGAATATTACAGCTTTTTGCAAATATAAACTTGTCTTACCTTAGCCATTTCTTCAGCAGTATTTCCTCGAGCTCCTAGGTAGATCATAGCGAGCGCGGCGCTGACGCTCAGTGGGGAGAAGAACATGTTTGTGTCCGGGCTGCTCTCACTCAGGGTCCGGTACAGATCCAGAGCGAAGGCGCTGTTAGCCTGACTCAGACTCTCCATGCTGATACACTGAGGATCTGATACATAACAGAAACAATGCACTTACCTGATCCAGATGTTACATCTGCATGTTATTGTATATCTGTATGACTTTCTGTAGGAACCATAACTCCAGATCACTTTCACTTTTAATACCGCAGCGCATCTGTAACCTTATCTCAACAATAAGCACAAATAATATTCATCTAACAGATTTATCCAACAAATCGAGTGGATGCTAGTGATGTCAGGATTGTGTTTCTAATACTCACGTATGGAAGCTCTGTCTGATGAAGAGAAGAACTGCTGCAGGAGCAGAGCAGCTGGTTCATAAATACAGAAAAACAGAGCACAGGATCCGCCCTAAACCACCGCAGGGTGATGGAGGATCCCAGAATTCCACAAGGTTTACTGGAAAGGGGGATCAATACAACGTACTTAGAACTGAAACTAAACAACAGTGAATCACTTCACCTAATTAGATTCAGGTCTGCAAGATAACATGCTATTGAGATATGTAAGACTTAACATCCTGAAACCATGAACAAAAATCTCTTTCATCCTTCTTTGTTAAAATGAGTTCTGTTTAAAGTGAGTAAAATGAGTTTTTTAAAATGCGTTCTGACATTTAAAGATAAACCTAAAATTAAGGAATTCTGTCTTGTAATCGTCAGGGGGTGCACAGTGGCCGCTAGTGGCCACTGTTGACCCCCATTGCGGTGTAGTACCTTCCCAGCAGTCTGGGGATTCTGCCAAGCTGACACTAGAGGAAAGTATTTGTTCAGCTACGGTCGGGATCCTCAGACCGTGTGATCGTGCCTGTATTGCTTGATTACGGCACGATTGCACACACCTGTCAGTGGCTGTATTTAAGAGCTTTGTTTGGCACTGACAGGCGTCGCACCATCGCCTTCGCTCCTTTCAATTTTGTTTATTCCTGTAGTGTCTATGCCAGGTTTTGCTGTGCTTAGGGGCGCTACTGTTTTTGTTAAGAGACTAACGGAGGGTCTCATTCGCTCTGCCGCTTCGGTCATGGTCGGTGTTAGGGACTTTGGTAGACTGGGCCCGCTTTAGGGGCTCAGCCGGTGTATGAATCTGGAGATTCGGAGGTAATCCAGGGCGTAGTGTCCCGGCGTTGCCAGCCCCCGCGTGTCCCTCACCTGAACCGTCTCCCTCCGTGCCTTTCGGCCCCGGATCCGAGCGGCAGGATTTTTCCCAGCTCTCGTCCGTGCAATGCACGTCCAATTCATGCTGTGTAACGCACACAGTACCGTGAATCGCTTCACGCTGCTTCTCAGATTAAACAAAGTCTCTGAAGCCTGCACAGCGCGACACTGCTCTCACACTCAGGCTGCGTTCCATGCAGCTCTGAATTTTGG
The DNA here is from genome assembly GCA_025084515.1 of Ancistrus triradiatus. Lineage (NCBI taxonomy): Eukaryota > Metazoa > Chordata > Actinopteri > Siluriformes > Loricariidae > Ancistrus > Ancistrus triradiatus. The sequence continues at coordinate 11,706 of JAJAGP010006536.1, read as the reverse complement.
TAGAGAGCGATTCCTAGACAGAGCTCACTCGCCAAACTCATTGGGGCTCAGCTCGCCACGCTGAACGCTTTCGACTTTTTGGTTTTCGGCTCTCTCTCCCAGTGCTACCAGGCTCTTTATTGAGTTTTCTTTTCCCCATTACTATTTGTCATTTCCCTTGGGGTCTTTCGTTCACTACCTACTACGCGCTTGAACGCTGCCTCGCTTCGAGCGCTGGTCTCAGCCTTGTTTAATGCAGAGATTTCCTCAATCACTCACGCCAGTGTGTTTAACGTCGGTGAGCTTCTAGCGCTGATCCCTGTCCTGTTTAAAAGGAGTATTTCCCAGTTAAATCACATTACAGCGCATTAAGGCAGCCGTGCTTCAAGCACTGTTTCCTCTCCTGTTTAAAAGGAGTATTTCTCCGTTAATTCATACTAGAGCGCGTTAACGCAGCCGTGCCTCAAAGCACCGCCTCCTCTCCTGTTTAAAAGGATTATTTCTGAGTTAAATCACATTACAGCGCATTAACGCAGCCGTGCTTCAAGCACCGTTTCCTCTCATGTTTAAAAGGAGTATTTCTCCATTAATTCATACTAGAGCGTGGTAACGAAGCCATGCCGCAAGGCACCGCTTCCTCTCCTGTTTAAAAGGAGTATTTCTGAGTTAAATCACATTACAGCGCATTAACGCAGCCGTGCTACAAGCACTGTTTCCTCTCCTGTTTAAAAATAGTATTTCTCCGTTAATTCATACTAGAGCGCGTTAACACAGCCGTGCTTCAAGCACCGCTTCCTCTCCTGTTTAAAAGGAGTAATTCTCAGTTTAATCGCGTCAATGCCTATAAAACGCTGCCGCGCTTCACGCCTTTGGCGGGTGGTTTCACCCTGCCTTTCGCTGCACCTGTAGGCGCAGTCGTGAGCTTTGTGTGTGCGCGTTTGCTCGCAGATTTGGCAGTTTCGCTGACACACACAAAGTCTCACTTTATCCTTTGTCAGCTGTTTATTTGTATTTATTTAATTATTGTTTCATTTATTTTACTCATTTCAGTTCATTACTACCATCTGGAGCTAACTGCGATTGGGTCCTAAAATCCTCTTCTTTTGCTTTCACGATTCACCATCGTTTTCAATGCCGACTCGTAACAGTAATGCTGCAAGTGTTACTGATTAACTTTACTTTCTCTGAATCTGTTCTTGATAACACTAAACCCTTTCATCTGAATAACAGTGGTGTTATTGAGAAAGCAGCTACCTTGTTTTCTACTTAATTTATTTTTTCTATTGACAATTAAGAATATATTTGTAAGGTTTGGGCAGACTAGGCTCTGCAATGGATCTATGCTTGCAACTTGTTCCGCCGGCTTGGATTGGATTGGAGACACACGCAGGGAGTAGATCAGAACAAAGACGATATTTATTACAAAGCAGACAAAAACAATGGAACACTACAAGCACGGATGGCAAAAAGACAAGACGAGGCAAAGAAAATGGAAACGAAAAATGATGGCGAGACAAGGTAGGTACGTGATGAACAATGGCTTAGAATAACGACAGGTGACTTGATTGAAAAGGTAGAAGTGAGAGATGAGCTAGAACGAGGGCTCAGAACAGGCACTGGCGTGGATGGCATGGATGGCTTTGGTACAGCCAATGGACCGGACAACCTCAGCACAGGGACCAGAACGCACGACCTCGACACAGGCATGGACAAACTCCGCCTGAGCACTGGAACGGACGACCTCGGCACTGGCACTGGAACGGATGACCTTGGCTCAGGCAGTGAAATGGGAGACCTTGGTACAGTCTCCGGGATGAAAGACCTCTGGGCGGTCACGGTCATAGGCCACCTCTGAATGGTCTCGGGCATGAATGACCTCTGGACGGTCACAAGCTTAGATGACCTCTGGAAGGTCTCGGGCATATGTGACCTCTGGAAGATCTCGGACAGAGATGAGTTCTGAGGGGAATCAGGCATAGATAACCTCGTAACAGTCTCGGGCATAGACGACCTCAGAATTGTCTCGGTCATAAACGACTTCAGGGACTGGCAACCCCTGGATGGACTCAGGGACAGGCGACCCCTGGATGGACTCAGGGACAGGCGACCCTAAACCAGATTCTGGTACCGTGAACCAGAAGTTAGGGTTAGGCCTAACAATAACAGGAACCCTCCGACAGTCGACAAGCAGAGAATCCAGCAACCGGCGGGCAAGCTGGGGCACTGGCAGAAAGCTGGTGAGCTGAGCCCTCGGCATGCACATGCTAAACAGTGGAGCCTTGGGGATGTTGGGCTCACTAATGTTAGGGCCGGTTTCACACTCGCCCCTATACCTCTTGCTCATTCATCCCTTAGCTCTATAATTTTGCAGCTAATGCTACCTAGCTCTGTATCTGAGCACGCTGCCCGTAGCCTCCGTACCTGAGCAAGTGAGCTCCGTACCTAAGCATTTAGCATCGCTCAGCTCTGTACCTGAGCACGCCACGCCTGTAGGCTCTGTACTTGAGCATTTAGCATCGCCTAGCTCCATACTTGCACACGCTGCACCCTTAAGCTCTGTACCTGAATAATTAAGCTCCATACCTGAGCATTTAGCGCCACCTAGCTCTGTACCTGAGCACACCACGCTCATAGGCTTCGTACCTGAGCAAGTAAGCTCCGTACCTGAGCATTTTGTGCCACCTAGTTACATACCTGAGCACACCGTGCCCATAAGCTCTGTACCTGAGCAAGTAAGCTTCGTTCCTGAGCATTTAGAGCTGCCTAGCTCTGTACCTGAGCACTCCACCCCCATAAGCTCCATACCTGAGCAAGTAAGCTTCATACCTGAGCATTTAGCGCTGCCCAGCTCCGTACCTGAGCACGCCATGATCATACGCTCCGTACCTGAGCATATAGCACCGCCAAGCTCCATACCTAAGCCTCGCACATTAGTTTCCCTACTGAGCTGGTAGTGTTGCCCAGCTCCATACCTGAGCTTGCCGCGCCCATTAGTTTTGCTACTGATCAGCTAGCGCCACCCAGCTCCATACCAGCTAGTGCTGCCAAGCTCCGTAGCTGAGCAAGTTGGCTCAGTACCAATTCTCGTGCACCGGTCGCTACAGCCGACCCCTGCGCCACGACCGTTTGCATCACGTCAAGTCAAGTCAAGTCAGATTAAATTATATAGCGCTTTTTACAATGGAGCATTGTCTCAAAGCAACTTTACAAGTTTAGATTATCTCCTAATAACTACGTCCAATCCCAAATTGAGCAAGCCTAGGGCGACAGTGGCAAGGAAAAACTCCCTGAATTCTAGGAAGAAACCTTAGGAGGACCAAGACTCAAAAAGGGACCCAACCTCCTTGGGCGGCATAGATGATAAATCTAAGAGCGAAACTACAGTCATGGAGTCAAAGGTCGAATAAAATGTGAAGTATGCACATTGACATTAAGTGGCCAAGGGTATGATGGGGCTGGAGCTGATGACGGAAGCAGCTTGACTGGAGCTACAGCAGATGAACATCATGTGTGGGGCTAGAACTGCCAGAACACACCTCGGAGAGAAAACAGAAAATATAATTAGTTATTGATTAAGAGCACAGTGTCTATTAACAATCACTGATGCAATGTCAATCACTGATGCCAAGTGTAGCATGAGACCCCGGCAGCATTAGCTATAGCAGCATAGCTAGAAAGAGGAGAACTGGAAGGAAACACAGACAAGAGACATTGGCAAAACCCACGAGCGGCAGAAGAACAGCAAACCAACGTCTTCTGATCACCATAAGGACTCTTTGAATGAACCCTCGCTCTGCCCTTATTATAAGGCAAGGATGCAGAGCAGATCCGAGACCGAAGCCCCCAGTTCGCCAGACCGCCCATTCGACCCATCCGGGCTAACGACAAGGCAGGCAGGCCAGACATGACTCCAGACTCCGGCCCCAGTGACCCAAGCCATGCATCCTGGTCTAAATCTAGTCAAAAGCCTGTGTAAATAAGTATGTCTTTAGCCTAGACTTAAAACTTTGGAGAGTGTCTGAATCACGGTTGTCACCATCCATTCATTTAACCAGGCGATTGGCACCAACCTTTCTCTTGGCTCTTGTTGGGTCGAGCTCCGCCCCTAAGCCACCTGTGCCGAGCTCCGCCCCTTAGCTGCTGATGCTGAGCTCTGCCTCTGAGCCACCAGTGCTGAGCCCCACCCCTGAGCCTCTCGTGGCTAGTCTCAATCCCAAGCCGAGCCATGTAGCTGGCTTGTGTTGGTCTACATTCCCATTTGGCCCCTATCAGTAGGCGCCTGGCCTACTGGTGCCTCCCCAGATGTAATTTGTTTAACCCTGAGCACATTGGACAGGCTAGGGGAGGTTTTGGTTGTGCTTTTGGGGGGGTACTATCAGGTGTCACCCTTTGGCCGCTAGTGGCCAGGATTTGACTCTACATGGCGGCGTGAGCACCTGCTGCATGATCGAGCGTGCGTCAGCCCTTTCCGGGCTTTAATCATGTAAGTCGCGACACCTGTTCTTAAGCCTTTATAAACACACCTTTGGGCTCACACAGTGTCGCACCATTGCATTGGCAGCCCGACGCCACATACGCGCTTGCACTGCCTCAAGTTTGCCATGGCGTTCAGCGTTCACTCGCTTTGTTCATTTGATTTCAGGGACAGCAGTACGTCTGGGAGTTTGAAGACTCCCAGACTGGGGCATTTAGGAGATTGCTCTGTATTTAGGGCGGTAGTGATAGTGTAGGGCCAGTGTTTGTTTTATTTATTTATGATCATTTTTGCTGGCTCTTCCTTGTCGGCTTTGAGTCTCACTTGTGGCTGCGAGACTCGCCCCTCTTTTCCCTCACTCACTAAGTCGCCCCCCTCCTTCTACTTCGAAATTGGGGGATTTCTTTTCCTTGCGCAATTGTGCTCTGAAGAGGACGCTGAGCCTTTAGAGTCTCGTCCTCTTCATTCCCCACGTTTTGAGTGTTTTTGTGGCACGTGCTAGTGGGAGCTCTGCTTGGGCTCTAACACTTTGCACATCCACAGACCAGTACGCCGTTGGCGCAGCGGAGCCACATCATAAGCGTACACTTACCGTGGGTTTTCTTAATTGGTTTATTTTACTTTTGTTTTGGTGAATCTTTTCATTTCTTGTAGTTATTTATATTTTGGTTCACCTATTCCATCTGAAGCTAACTGCGGTTTGGTCCCAAATTCCCTTTTTCTTTTTATTTTACATGTTTCGTCATCGTTTTAATGTGGCGAACAATAACACAAAGAATGGTTAAAGAAGAATAAAGTTAATGTTTTGTGGAAGGGACCTGAAGTGAGCAGTTAATGTGAGGAAACCCACCAACATCCCAGAGCTGAAGCTGTTCTGTACGGAGGAATGGGCTAAAATTCCTCCAAGCTCGTGTGCAGGAATGATCAACAGTTACAGGAAACATTTAGTTGCAGTTATTGCTGCACAGGGGGGTCACACCAGATACTGAAAGCAAAGGGTCACATACTTTTGCCACTCACTAATATATAATATTGGATTATTTTTTTCAATAAATAAATGACCAAGTATCATATTTTTGTCTCATGTGAACTACTGTTGAAGAAATGGATAAGGTAAGATGTTTTGTTATGTGCACCAAGCTAATATGCTTTAGTTCAGTAGCTATTGTGCAGAGATATTTTAGGGGCAATTGGTGGAAATTAAGAGCAATAGTACTCCCTCTTCCCCAAACACCCACCAATGCACCATTTCAACTGCTTATATCCTGATAACGTTTAAATCACAGTCAGCTTGACAGATTTTTGGACCAGTCCAGATACATTACATGGAAAGAGAAGTTTATTCAATTCTATATAATATAATAGCATCAAAGCACATCTCACCTGAAAACAAAATTTGCTCATATACTTTTCCTGATTAATAAGCAGTCCTGACCAAGGATCAGCTTTGCCTTTTAAGGTGAATATGAACAAAAATGGTAGTCCAGTAGCCATAATATGAAGGCTTGCTATATGAATCCCTCGTGCTCATCATGCTCATTAGGCAGTTTATTAGACCAGATTTCGGATCAGCTGCTTACAACTTCCATTTCCCTGCTAAGATTCATCTCTTTCCTCCGAAAGCAGTAGTCCTGTCACTGGCTACGTTTGCAGTTCCAACTAAAAGCAGATCTGCAAAACCGGATCCTCAAAAAAACCAACCAGTGTCCTATAAAAAGCTCCATCCAACTGATCCAGTTTAGATTTCGATACCTTTTTAGTGGCGGTGCACGGAATGGATATGTTGAAGGCATCCACGATCAATAGGCCTAACAAATCATCCTTACAACATTTTTCACGCTGAAGTGTTTGAGGAAAGGGACAGGGGCTAAATTCCCAGTCAGGACAAGCTTCAAATGAACAAATCAAAATAACAAATAGTGCCATGAAGGATGGACTTACTTACTGACGTGTTTGGTCGACACAGCCACCGTAACCAAATGCATAATGAGCCCCCAAATTCTGTTATGTACCAGTTTAGGAACAAAGGAAACGGGAGGGAGAGGAAGGAGAGTGGAACAATTAAGAGAACATAATCATCTGAGACATACACAACATTAGTATCCTGATAAATGATAAATGACTTAATGCAACCACTCTCAGTAGGCGCATTAAGGCCTAGAAGTAACACCATCCACATTAAACCCGATCCTAGATGCAGAAGTTTCAAAAGCATCACTAATAAGCACAGCAGAAGGCCAAAAGCACACGGCTGGAAGCCACAGAAAACTCCAGACCAATAACGTCTGCGTCATAAGCAAAATACAAGTGTTTAATGGGCATCATGAGCATTAATGAGCTTTACACACTTTAAACAAGCACTAAACAAGCACATCCAATATGCACATGCGATCAGAAGAGAGGGTCCAAAGCGAGGATTAAGGCGAGCATCAAAGCAAGCCAGCATCCACGATGAGAATCAAGGCAGCATGAAACACAAGCATAAAGCCCAGAATAAATCAAACCACTGCTCTCATATGCTGGCTTAGGATGGTGGAACAATAGTGATATCAGCATGCCACTCAACCAGCACTGGCTCATGTGATGTGCCCAAAGACACACACACACACACACACACACACACACACACACACACACACACACACACACACACACACACAGGAAGGGGGCAAACACTTTTTCACACCACTGTATTGGACACTTTAGGGAGACTTTACACATATCTTTGGAATGGGGAAGGAAATTGGATATCCCTGAAAAACCCACGCAGGTACGGGTTCACAAACTTTCAAGCAACATTGTGCATACACTTCCCAGCTATTTGTATACATTATAACCCTCAACATCAGTGGAAATATTTTTTTTAATTCTGATCAATTATTAAAAAGCAATTAACAAAACACTTTGGAGCCATTATAAACCATTATAACCATTATAAACATTCTCAGGTACAGCCAATCACCAACTTCCAGATCATAAACCAGAATAATTTGCCCCCACCTGACATCAACTGTAGTGGTTTTTGATTATTTCAGAATAAAACTTTCAGTTGGCATATTCAGTATTCAGTCATTATTAATATATCGAGTATTTCAGATGTTTAATGTATTTGTCTTGTGTTAAAGATCTCATGACTTCTGTCTCTAGTTTTAAGAAACTGATTTATGCAGTGTTTCATTATAAGATTAGGATTTTCACATAGTTTTGGCCGAACCATTCCCTGTTTTTGAGAGTAGGTTAGTTTTTCTGTACACTTAGACCTTCTTCATTTCTGAATGGCTGTTCAAATCATCAATTGTCAAACATTTATGAAAGAAAGCATTTCTCTCTTAGACACTCACTGGCCACATTATTAGACACTCATGTTGTTTGTTGTACAGTCAGAAACTTTAGGTCACTTTGTTCAATAAACAATTTGTTTTAATTATTCATTAGTATCCGTTTCTGACTGCAGGACTCTGATAGTTTGACATATTTATGTTTGAGCAAATGACCTATCATCACCCAAAAACACCTGATCAGAGGTGAGTCAGTTCAGTATTTAAATACCGTATAGCTCATTGACAGAGAACTGCTGCTGGGACTTCAGCTTCTGTCTTGTATAATTTTTTTGACTACAGTCCATCCTTTACACTGATGAGGAGCATTTACAGTGGTGCTTGAAATTTTGTGAACCCTTTAGAATTTTTTATATTTCTGCATAAATATGACTTGAAACATCATTCAGATTTGCACACAAGTCCTAAAAGAAGATAAAGAGAACCCAGTTAAACAAATGAGTAACTGTTGATCAGTCCTGCACACCGGCTTGCAGGAATTTTAGCCCATTCTTCCATACAGAACAGCTTCAGCTCTGGGATGTTGGTGGGTTTCCTCACATTAGCTTCTCGCTTCAGCTCCTTCCACAACATTTCAATTGGATTAACTTCAGGACTTTGACTTGGCCATTCCAAAACATGAACTTTATTCTTCTGTAACCATTCTTTGGTAGAACGGCTTGTGTGTTTAGGGTTGCTGTCTTGCTGCATGACCCACTTTCTCTTGAGATTCAGCTCATGGACAGATGTCCTGAGATTTTCCTTTAGAATTCTTTGATATAATTCTGAATTCATTGTTCCATCAGTGATGGCAAGCCGTCCTGCCCAGATGCAGAAAAATAGCCCTAACCATGATACTACCACCACCATGTTTCACAGATGGGATAAGGTTCTTATGCTGGAATGCAGTGTTTTACTTTCTCCAAACATAACGCTTTTCTTTTAAACCAGAAAGTTCTATTTTGGTGTCATCCGTTCACAAAACATTCTTCCAATAGCCTTCTGGCTCGTCCACGTGATCTTTAGCAAACTGCAAACGAGCAGCAATGTTCTTTTTGGAGAGCAGTGGCTTTCTCCTTGCAACCCTGCCATGCACACCATTGTTGTTCAGTGTTTTTCTGATGGTGGACTCATGAACATTAACATTAGCCAATGTGAGAGAGGCCTTCAGTTGCTTAGAAGTTACCCTGGGCTCCTTTGTGACCTCGCCAACTATTACATGCCTTGCTCTTGGAGTGATCTTTGTTGGTCGACCACTCCTGGGGAGGGTAACAATGGTCTTGAATTTCCTCCATTTGTACACAATCTGACTGACTGTGGATTGGTGGAGTCCAAACTTCTTTAGAGATGGTTTTGTAACCTTTTTCAGCCTGATGAGCATCAACAACTTTTTCTGAGGTCCTCAGAAATCTCCTTTGTTCATTCCATGATACACTTCCACAAATGTGTTGTGAAGAGCAGACGTTGATAGATCCCTGTTCTTTAAATAAAACAGGGTGTCCACTCACACCTGATTGTCATCCCATTGATTGAACCTGACACTGAACACCTGACCCAAATTTCACCTTCAAATTAACTGCTAATTCTAGAGGTTCACATACTTTTGCCACTCACTAATATGTAACAATGGATCATTTTAATAAATAAATAAATAAATGACCAAGTATAATATTTCTGTCTCATTAGTTTAACTCTGTTCTCTTTATCTACTTTTAGGACTTCTGATAATGTTTTAGGTCATATTTATGCAGAATGTAGGAAATTCAAAATGTTCATAAACTTTCAATGTTCCCACTGTAGCTCACAGTTAGATGTCAGTGGGTGTATATAATTTTATGGATTTATCAGGTAGCAAGTAGTCACTCAAATGATCTTGTGACAGCTCTATTTGCTAGTAGTGTGATTTTCTAGAGCAGGCGTACCATGTTAGGTTCTCTACTTGTGTGATGATGTGTGCACAAAAGAAATTAAGGGACATGGTCGACCTCTCTGGTTCCTTCTTGTGTGCAGATGACCCAGTGTGTAAAGTTGAAAAGACGTTGTTGAGGATGAACCAGCCTGTCTGGAGGCAGAACGACCCTGCTTATTAAACCTTTGGATTCTTCCTTGAATAATGTGGTGTTCATTTTGCCTGTGTTAGAATGCATTGCATGTTTGGTTATTCTATGGTTCTTGATGACTATTGGTATCATTGCATTATGTGTGTATTAGTAAGTGTGTGGCTTTAGTTGCATTATAAATATAGCATTTTGCGTGGCTTCAGTCCTGAGCTTTTGGCATTCTGTTGTGCTTAGTGGCAATGCTTTGGCATTTTTGTATCTAGAATTGAGTTTCTAGCTGCTCGTTTCACATCTCTAGAGGCCTTGGTGCATTGCTTGAGAGTGGTTACAAATGTTGTGTATTCTTTTGGGTATTGCTCGGTGTCTTCTTTTAACATAACACGCTGAATAAATGAATCTATTTACTGAATGTGGGTTACACTTGGGGAGACACAGGGATCTTGCTATCATGGTTAGCACTGCCATCTCAGAACTCCAGACTTAAACTCTCCATGCTGATACACTGTGAATCTGATAAACAGCACATGCTCTGATCATACACACACTGAACTGCTTTTGACAGCATGTTTCGATTTCCACATAAATCAGTGTAACACAGATATCACGATTGTGTTTTTAATACTTATTTCATGGAAGCACTTCCTGATGAAGTGAGAAAATGTAGCGGTACAAGAGAAGCTCTATAATAAAAGCAGTTACCAAAGTGGTTACCAAAGTTCCTCCTAAAAGCTGCGGGAGTCAAACATTATGCGATAAAGAGGAGAGGAAATAAAGAAGAAAAAGGCTGTGCTAATAATAACAACCTGCGAGTCACCTGATTAAATTAGATCCACCCTCAATCCATAAAAAGAAATCTCATTCATTCTTCAGTGTTATGAATATTATTGCTTTATTTAGTTATTTAGGTATTTTCCTGTTCAAAGGATTGAAATAAAACTTTGCCAAAAGAAAATTAATGTCTGAGAATAGCCCTTCCCGAAACCTTCATGACCTAAACCCTGTAGAGCATTTATGTGATGCCATGTCAAAGTCAAAGTTAACAGTGGAGCATTGTCTCAAAGCAGCTTACTAATTTTCTATTATTTAGGGCCAAAGCACTAACTCAGCAAGCCTAGGGTAACAGTGGAAAAGACAAACTCTCTAAACCTTATAAATGAAGAAACCTTGGTGGGACCAAGACTCAAAAAGGAACCAAACCTCTTTGGACATTCTTGATGTTACACATAAGAATTAAACTGAGTTACCTAGTTAAAAAGTCTAATTGTATAAATAAACATAACCTAAAATAAAAATTAACAGAGAGAACATATTTAAATAAAATATAATAATTAAAATAAAATATAACTGTATATGCTATGATAAATTGAACAGAATACAATATTCTGAAGATTGATATTAATTAGAGAATATAAAACTATATAGCATTCAAGACAATAGTATATATAGTATAGTACTAATATAAATATTAATAATCTCTTCTTCAGAAAGAGCTTCCATTTGTGAGTATTAGAAACCCAATCCTGATATCTGTGTTACACTGATCTGCTGCAGCATCTGATACAGAGTTAGTGTGTTATTTGCAGGATTTAGATTTGGTTGGTTTACTCTTACAGTTCCGCATTCCGCTGATCAGCAGATCTCTTACAGAGCACATCCACGTGATTTGCTGGATAAATCTGTTAGATGGACACTATTTGTGCTTATTATTGAGATAAGGTCACTGATGCGCTGCGGTATTAAAACTGAAAGTCATCTGGAGATACGGTTCCTACAGAAAGTCATACCGATATACAATAACATGCACATTTAACATTTGTTTGTAAGTGCATTGTTTCTGTTGTGTATCAGATCCTCAGTGTATCAGCATGGAGAGTCT
>JAJAGP010006535.1:0-20753 GCA_025084515.1 Ancistrus triradiatus | reverse complement strand
ACTGGATGAATAATACTTGTAAGACAGTATCAGTTGTTTGTCACTTTGGATATGGGTATTGTTTTAAATGTTGTAAATCTAAATGAAAACATGAAAAAAAGTGTTTGCCCCTTCCTGGTTAACTTTTTTTTTTTTTTTTTTTTGCATGTTTGTCACATGATAAGTTGCAATGAGTCTTTTACAGCATTGTGGAGGAATTTTGGCTCACTGATCTTTGCAGAATTGTTTTTAATTTAAGTAACATGGGGGTTTTCAACCGTGAACAGCCTTTTTAAGGTCATGCCACAGCATTTCAATAGGATTCAGGTCAGGACTTTGACATGGCCGCTCAAGTCTTCATTATTTTTTTCTTCAGCCATTCAGAGGTGGACTTGCTAGCGTGTTTTGGATCATTGTCCTGCTGCAGAACCCAAGTTCATTTCAGCTTGAGGTCATGAACAGATAGCCGGGCATTCTAACTTCAGGATTTTTTGGTAGACAGCAGAATTCATAGTTACATTTATCACAGCAAGTCTTTCAGGTCCTAAAGTAGCAAAACAGCCCCAGACCATCACACTACCACCACCATATTTTACTGTTGGTATAATGTTCTTTTTCTGAAATTCTTTGTTACTTTTATGCCAGATGTAATGGGGGACACACCTTCCAAAGAGTTCAACTTTTGTCTCGTCAGTCCACAGAATGCTTTCTCAAAAGTCTTGGGGATCATCAAGATGTGTTCTGGAAAAACTGAGATGAGCTTTAATGTTCCTTTTGCTCAGCAGTGGTTTTCGTCGTGGAACTCTGCCATGCAAGCCATTTTTGCCCAGTCTCTTTCTTATGGTGGAGGCATCAACACTGACCTTAACTGAGGCAATGAGGCCTGCAGTTCTTTGGATGTTGTTGTGAGGTCTTTTGTCACCTCTTGGATGAGTCGTCGCTGCACTCTTGGGGTAATTTTGGTCGGCCGGCCACTCCTGGGAAAGTTCACCATTGTTCCATGTCTTTGCCATTTGTGGATAATGGCTCTCTTTGTGGTTTGCTGGAGTCGCAAAGCTTTAGAAATGGCTTTATAACCCTTTCCAGACTGCTAGATCTCAATTACTTTTTTTTCTCAATTGATCCTGAATTTCTTTGGATCTCTGTGTAACTTTTAAGGATATTTTGGTGTACTTCACTTTGTCAGGCAGGTCCTATTTAAGTGATGTCCTGATTGAGAACAGGTGAGGTAATAATCAGGCCTGGGTACAGCTAGAGACAGTGAACTTAGGTGTGATAAACCATAGTTAAGTTATGTTTTAACTTGGGGGGACAACCATATTTTCACACAGGACCAAGTAGGCTTGGATTTTATTTCTCCCTTAAAAAGAAACACCTTCATTAAAAAATTGCATTTTGTGTTTACTTGTGTTGTCTTTGACTAATACTTAAATTGGTTTGATGTTCCGAAACACTTAAGTGTGACAAAGATGCAAAAAAAAAAAAAAGAAAACAAAAGGAAATCACACTTTTTCACACCCCTGTAGTCATAATGTCACAACATTAAAAATAATTGTGATGACAGATGCACATGACCTGATGATTTAAGATTACTAAGTGTGATTTGTTTCCAAGTGCTTCAAAATCCAGTGGTCGTGTGCTTTACACTACTCCAGCTGACATTCCAGAGGCAACATGAAATACACACAATACAATACACACAACTGTTTGTTGTAAGTGGAAAAATCTTTCACAATTTGGATTAAATTTTTAATATCTTCAGTTCTGTTCCTCTAACTGTTAGCCTAAGCATACTACATGTTCAAACTTATTTTCTAAAGCATCTTTTACCATTTGTACGTCTTTACTTTAGCCTTTATTGCAGCATGCTTTGTAATGCTACAACTTTATGGCATTACTTTCTGGAAAACAATTATCTGAAACTGGCTACATAAATGAGTTTGCATATAACTAAGGATAACCACCTTGAGGAATAATCCTCTCCGCATCAGTGGTAGCTATGGAGTTGGGTCAGGGTAATGCCGTTCATGACGCATCCCTACTGTAACTATATATAGTTTACATAATTAACTAAAAGAGACCTTAATTATCCTGTTTCCATTCTGCAGGACCTGCATTGTCCTAATACGTGGGCTGAACAGGTTTCCTTAATATTCACTGTCTAACTATCACCTACTCTGTCATGAACTATTCCCTTCCATATGCTTCTCTTCAGTTGATGCCTAAAAACATCAGATTTTACAGTATAGATTTTGTTTATTTGTTTTGGGGCAACATGGACTTTCAACTCCCTCCACAAATTGTCTATGAGGTTGAGGTCTGAAGACTGGCTAGGCCACTCCAGGACCTTGAAATGATTTTTACGTAGCCACTCCTTTGTTGCCCAAGCAGTGTGTTTGGGATAACTGTCATGCTGGAAGACCCAGCCATGTTCCACCTTCAATGCTTTCACTGATATAAGGAGGTTTTGGCTTAAAATCTCACGATACATGGCCCTGTTCATTCTTCCCTTAACACGAATCAGTCGTCCTGTCCCCTTTGCAGAAAAACAGCCCCAAACCATGAGGTTTCCACCCCCATGCTTCACAGTAGGTATGGCACAACTCAGAAATCTCCTTCCTCCAAAAACATGGCGAGTTGAGTTTTCTTCAGTTCACCAAAACGTTATATTTTGGTTTTAATCTGACCACATGATATTCTCCCAATCTTCTTCTGGATCATCCATATGCTCTTACAAACTTCAGACGGGCTGGACATGTACTGGCTTAAGCAGGGGGACACGCCTGGCACTGCAGGATCTGAGTCTTTCTCGGTGTAGTGTGTTACTGATGGTAGCCTTGTTACTTTGGTCCCAGCTCTCTGCAGGTCATTCATCAGGTCCCTCTGTGTAGTTTCTGGGATTTTTGCTCACCATTCTCATGATCATTTTGACCCCATTTGATGAGCCTCTTGTGTGGAGCGCCAGATCGAGGGAGATTATCAGTGGTCTTGTATGTCTTACAATTGCTCCAACAGTTGATTATATTCACACCAACCTGCTTGCCTATTGTAGATTCTCTCTTCCCAGCCTGGTGCAGGTCTACAATTTTCTTCCTGGTGTCATTCGACAGCTCTTTGGTCTTGGATATGGTTGAGTTTGGAGTCTGACTGTTTGAGGCTGTGGACATGTGTCTTTTATACAGATAACGAGGTCAAACAGATGTCAATGATACAGGTAACGAGTGGAGGACAGAAGAGCTTCTTAAAGAAGAAGTTACAGGTCTGTGAGTGCATGAAATCTTGCTTGTTTGTGGGTGACCAAATACTTATTTTCCACCATGATTTACAATTGAATTTTTTAAAAATCCTACAGTGTGATTTTCTGGATTGTTTTTCTCATTTTGTCTCTCATAGTTGAAGTGTACCTATGATGAAAATGAAATCATCTTTCTAAGTAGGAGAACTTGCACAGTCAGTGGCTGACTAAATACTTTTTTGCCCCTCACTAGGTAATCCTAGGTAGTGTAGCAGTATGTAGCAGACATTCCTGGGAAACCCTTGCTTTGCTTGGGCAAGCATTATCCTACTGAAAAGTGCCAGTTGGAAGCCCTGCTATGAGAGGCAACACGTGTGGCTGCAAGATGTCCTGAACATAGCACTGAGTTGTTAGTGACCCTTGTGTCACTACTTTGGGTGACTGACTGTCATATCAAATGATTCTACAGACCATCACACCAGCAGTTGGGGAAGCATGACGCTCCACATCAAAGGCAGGATTGAAACACTCACCACGAGACCTCCATACTCAAACCCAACTGTCTTTTTATCTCAAACAGAATCTGGAGTCAACACTAAGACAGTCCATAGCAGCCCAGGTTTCTTGTTCATACACAACTGCAAACAAAGGTGATGGAGCCTGGCTGTCAATGGCAGGACACGTATTGGGGACTGTGACAACAAACTTCCTTCTACTAGGCACCTGGAAATGGTCCAGGCAGAGACAGGGGTGTGTAGTGATGGTGCCACTTGTCTGGATAGCAGACAATGAAACTGTGGGAGCTGCTTGTGCTTGTTGGTGGATCAAACAATGCTATCTACTGGTGGACTGTCTGGAGCCTGTTCGCAGTGTGTGCATGCCCTCATGGAACCATAGCTCCCAACACCTCCTAACTGCTAAGTCAGAACAGCCTAGGTGGCGGGCAATTCATAGAAACATCAGTCAAATTATACGCTCCCTCTCAAAGTCTGTGGTTGACTGGCACAGAACTGGTTATATGAATCACCGAATGAAGCCGATCATGCTAAAACTGGCAGAATCTGTTTAATTCTTTTTTTAATGTAGGGGTTTACTTCATCCCACAAAATTACACAAATCAGTGTGCTATATACACATAAAGAGATGGCACACACACACAAACTACAGATTAACATATTAACACTTGACTGATGGATAACACTAGGACCCTGATGGTTTGGAAGGAGGAGGGATGAGCATTATATGTCATCATAATTGAGAAAGTCAGACAAGCTAGTATTAAATTCTATTTGCAAGCTTCACTGTCTTTGCACTTTGTTTTTGAACTTTCAGATTATCAATTAGGTTATTCTGTTTACAAACCCTTCTCCACTTCCTGACTCAGTTTACTCAGATGTTTTCCTCCTGTAATGTTTGATATATGTTACTAATCATCCAGGCAGCAGTGACTCTGCCCACGTCACTGTTCTCATCTACCTGCTAACCATTCATGTTGTCATCTGGGCCAGTGCTGTCTGGAATCTCCAGAGAGTGGAAACTCACGACTACAGTCATTTCATAGAAGCCTCCCATGCTGTCTTCGACCATCTTCATGGAGGTCAAGGCAGTGGGAGGGCTTCTGCTGCACCCCTCACAGGGACCTTAACCAGCAGTGGGCTACAGCTTGGAATTCTGGATACTGGGGCAGATTGATATTATCTCCCTATTCCAGCATGGGCTGTGAGAGGGTCAACAGATGGGACTGGCTTGCTGAGACATTGGGGCCTCCCATTTTACATCTAAGAAATCAGAAACCTCACCATATGGCTAGACCAGTTTCTCTCCACACAATATTGGGTCAAGGAAACTTTCTGTATGTTTGTATGGCCAAGAAGTTGCCTCCCCCAGGAGAAACAATGTTGCACATTTTGCAGCAGTGGATGGATGCCTAGTGGGATCAGGTACCATCACCGACCAAACTCTCCTTGTGAGCCTTTCCGTCAGAGTCCTGCAATCTGATAGCATCTGCTTCTGTCCTCTCCACAAGTGCACCCTTCATTCTTGGCCTGATTTGGCTTCAATGACGCAACCCTGCCTTCTCATGGTCTATCAGCAAAGTCACCGCCTGGTCACCCTACCGTATCTCTCAATGTATTAATCTGCACTGTTTATGGCTGTAGGTAATCATATCTTTCAGTACTTCCTTTCCACTTCCCAGCAATGTGCCAGCCCACTACACTGATCTTGCCAAGGTATTTAGTCAGCAAAGAGCCGCATATGTCCCACAATGACTTTTGTATCAAAATTATTTAAGGAACCATGCCTCCTTGCTAATGAATTAATCAACTCCCCTCAGATAAGATTCCATGTTTGATTAAATCTCAGAAGCCCTTGCAAATGGGTTTTTCCCCCTATCTACCTTCCCAGCTGCTGCAGGGTTCTTTTTGGCCATGCATTGACTATACAATTCCATCACCCACAAATAACCACTGTCTCTGGTTACAGCAGCCTAAGAACAACTCACGTTTGAACATTATTTTTACTAGGCAGTACAACTTTGTGAAGATTCAAAAGAGGGGGAAATGAGTGGATGATGGTTTACCTGACTCATTTACAATTACATTCACAGCATTCACCCTTATCCAGAGCGACTTACAATTGATACAGTCTTACAATCCAAGCAATTGTGGGTTAAGGGCCTTTTTCACGGACCCAACAGTGGCAGCTTGGCTGAGGTGGGATCTGAACTCTGGACCTTTTGGTCCATAGTCCAGTACCCTAATCGCTAGGCTACCACAGTCCTGACTATTTGACTGAATATTGAGTCAGGTTTTGTTCAGTTTATTCAGTGTAACTACAGTGACCTCCTGATTTTGAATCCCACATGTCCCATGTTTGCCAGGTCCCTCAATGCCTTCTTAAGCACAAACTATTTGTCAAGGCAAAGAAGTGTGAATTCCTTGTGCAAACCATATCCTTTTGGGGGGTACCGCCCCTCTCCATCTGGTGACACTATAGACAATAAACAATTGGGAGTCCAGGAGTGGCCTTCCTCCATCAAGGAGCTTCAGCATTTCCTGGGGATTGCAATTTTTTTGCACAGTTCAGTTGTCATCCCTCACCACTCTCATGAAGGGACAGATGTTCATTATTTACTTCACTCCCCAAGCCATCCATCATCCATCATCTAAAGAAGGTGTTATCCTCTGCTCCAGTCATCAAAAACTATGACCCCAAACTTCCGTTCATTCTGAAGGTTGATGCATCTAATGTTTAGTTTGACATCATCCTGTCATACAGACAAGGCGCCGGGTACTCCGGTTTCCTCCCACAGTCCAAAGACATACGTGTTAACTGTTTATGCTAAATTGTCAGTGAGTTGAGTGTATGTATGTATGCATGTATGTATGTATGTATGTGTATATATATATATGTATATATATATATATATATATATATATATATATATATATATATATATACAGTGGAGGAAATAAGTATTTGATCCCTCACTGATTTTGAAAGTTTGTAATCTGACAAATAATTAAACCGTTTATGATTTTTATGGTAGCTTTATTTTAACAGTGAGAGATGGAATATCAAAAAGAAAATCTAGAAAAATAAATAATATTTAACGAAAAGATAATTTGCGTTTCATTGAGTGAAATAAGTATTTGATACCCTAAAAACCATGACTAATTTTGGCTCCCACTGACACACCCTAATCTCAGTGAAGTCGTTACCTGCATGAGAGACACTTGTCCCAAATTTTCACCTGTATAAAAGGCCACCTGCCAACAGACTCAGTGACACTCCAACATCTACACCATGGGAAAGACTACAGAGCTGTCTGAAGTCAGGGACAAAATTGTTGACCTACACAAGGCTGGCATGGGCTACAAAGCCATAAGTAAGAAGCTGGATGAGAAGGTGACAACTGTTGGTGCAATTATTGGGAAGTGGAAGAAGTACAACATTACTGTCAGTTGACCCAGGCCTGGAGCTCCATGCAAGATATCACCTTGTGGGGTCTCATTGATCATGAGAAAGGCTAAAAATCAGCCAAGAACTACATGGGAGGAGCTGGGTAATGATCTCAAGGCAGCTGGGACCACAGTCTCCAAAAAAAAAAAACATTGGTAATACACTGAGACATAATGGTGTAAAATCCTGCAGTGCTCGCAAGGTTCCTCTGCTTAAGAAGGCTCACATTCAGGCCCACCTCAAGTTTGCCAATGAACATGTTAATGACTCCAAGAGAAATTGGGAGAAGGTGCTGTGGTCAGATGAGACCAAAATTGAGCTCTTTGGCCTCAACTCAACTCGACATGTTTGGAGAACCAAAAATACAGATATGACCCTGAGGTTTCACGGGTAAGAGTTTGGGGGTCTAGCAGAAAGCGGCTGCTAGTTGGTAGATTATAGGGGGAAGGGGATATGGGGAGGGGGGTGGGTAGAGCAAATGTAAGAAGAGGCTAGGGGGGAGGGAACGGTCTACGGGTGGAGAGGAGGGTTGACGTAGAAGAACACCATCAACAACCGCAAGAGGGTGGTGGAAGCATTATGTTTGGGGTGTTTTCTCTAAGGGCACAGGCCAACTGCATCACCTAGACGGGAAATGGAGCGGCGCCATGTATCGCAAAATCCTGGGTGACGACCTCCTTTGCCTCCGCCAGGGCACTGAAAAATGGCTTCGTTGATTGGTCTTCCAGCACGCCAACAACCCAAAACATACATCCAAGGAAACAAATGAGTGGCTACATAAGAAGTAATAAGTCAATGTCATGGTCTCTTGACCTCAATCCCATAGAAAAGAGGAGGCTGGGAGCTCACATTCCAACTGCATTCCTAAAAACTTAATATTATTTATATAGATATATATATGTATATATAATATATATTATATTATATATCGATATATAAACACACTGCTCAAAAAATAAAGGGAACATTAAACCGCAATGTAACTCCAGTGTTCCGTTTATTTTTTTTAAAAGTTGTGTGTGTTTGTGTGTATATATATATATATATATATATTATTATATAATAATAATATACAAAGTGGAAAGAAATAAGTATTTGATCCCCCTTGACTTTAAAAAAAGGTTTTTAATACAAAAAAATAAATATATAATACGACAAAAAATAACTAACATCTCATAATTTTATGCCAAATAAATACAAATAAACCAACCTAACAAGGATAGAAAGATATGCATGTTATTACTGGTTTTGGGGGGCATTCCTCCACCTTTTCGGGGAATTCCCCTGATCTGACAGTAAAGAGGCCACGTGGTTGGCTCAGTTATCGTGTGGAAATCCCCACATACCATTGCATTCACTTGGCATGACTGATTTGGCAATGTGATTGTGCGTTGGGAAGTGATTGCAAACCTTTCAGTAGTGCCTATTTAAGAGCCCGCTTTGCCACTCTGACAGGCTCTTCACATCCTCGCCTATTGCTTGCATACGGATTTGCCTTCCGCTACGTTTGACAGCCTCTTTTTTATCGCTTTCTTGCTGCTCGGATCTTTTCTATTTTTCCTTAGGGACCGACGGTAACAAGTTCTCCCGCAAGGATGGCGGGACTTGAGTAAAGCGAGAGAACGCTTGAGGTAATTGGGCAAGGGCTTTAACAGGAAACGGAAAGCTCATCACGCTTCTTGGAGTGGCGTATGCCATCCGGAAGCGTCTTCCTCCGAGTAACTTTAGCGATCGCGGCTCGGCCGCTCTTCTGCGCTTGTGCGCATTTCCCCGGCTTTGGTGCCACACTCCAGTGAGCGATCAGCCAGGAGTATCCGTGGTACGTGCCTGCTGGGGACCCGCATCAGCCTCATGCTCCCTTTGGTACAGGGAGGACCGTGACGTGCTCTTTGCAGGCTCCCCGCATCAGCCTCATGCTCCCATGGAATCGGGAGGACCGTGAGTTTCCTCTGCAGATCTCTCAGCGTGAGTGATTCGATTCAGAGTCGCTCGCTGTAACTCAGCGTGAGTGATTCGATTCAGAGTCACTCGCTGTAACTCTCAACGCGCTCTGATCTTGTTAACTACTCGCGTTAAAACGTCCGTTTGTGATCGCGCTGCCTATCAGCGTGCATCTTATATATCCTTTGGCTTCCGTCATAGTTTTCAGATGGTTTAAACCTTATGCTGAGTCTGCTATAAGCGTCTCCTTTGTCTGCTGTTCTGCTTACCTGCTCTTCCTCCCAGGTCTTAGTGTCTGGTGCCGTGGCAAACCGTGATTTCACTCGTCTCTGACACTAGGGTTCGGGGGTTCTATTCCCAGGTCCTGTGTTAACTGCAGGCTTGGTTATTATTTGTTATTGCTTATCATTTATCATTTATTTTGGTTCACTAATTCCATCTGGAGCTAACTGCACTTGGGTCCTAACTCTATTATTTTATTATTAATAAAATGATATATTATCAAAAAGATATATCTGTTCATTATTTTATTCTTTAACGGTTCGCCAGCCCTCAGCATCATGACGTACGTAACATCCTGTTCCTGTCCTGTCTGGTCGTCTCTCTCTCTCTCTCTTTCTTCGTATTTCAGGTTCCTCACTAAATTTCCTCAACTCTTGTTCTCTCTATTTTAGTCCATAAATCAGAAAAATATAAAGGGACTTCAAATACAACAAACTATTTGGCCTCATCTGATTTACTTTCTCATTTTCTGTTTTTGTATTTAGGGTTTTTTTTTTTTCAACAGAAAATTTAGAGCAGGATGGATTTCCATGTCCCTTGATAAGGAGATCTACAGTTTATCACAAGGGTGATAAACGAAAAGAAAGAAAGGTCCTTCTCAATAAGTCATTCCTGCAGCAGGTGTTCCTTTCCTCTGGGGGGATAGCAGTCTGTCAAATTTTTCATAAAATAAATATACTGTGCTAACTCTAATTACAAAGGCCATTCCGTTGAAATACTGAGCTTAATGTGGCTGATCCATTGTCATGTACGAAAAAAAAAACATACTTTTTTTTTTGCTTTCATATTTAACCACCCTCCTGGTCCCTTATTCAGAGTTTATTCCGGGAATTTTGCTAATTCATTTCCACATAGTGCTTTCATGGGATAAGGGTTTTTTAAATTTAGATTATTTTAATGTTCACTAATGAGAAAGATCCCTTAAAATTAAATTTGAGTCAATATTAAGAATCTATTTTAGTGTCACTCATAAAAAGTGAAGGGACCATCTGCCACTGTAATTCATTCAATATATCAAATATTATACCAATAGATAAAATATTAACATTTGCAATCAATATAGATAAACTTGTGGTCGTCCCACAAATGATCTCGATGTCTAATTTACTGGGATTACTATGGACTATGTGCTTTATACAACAGGTTCATTCTAATACCATATACCATAAGGCTGAACTAAACACAACCAATATTAGGAACTAATAGCATAAACTAATACAATACAAATACTAACAGCAAACATGGGAACACTAAGCGCCCAACTGTTAGCTACTGCTAACAGTTACATGGAACACACAAAACCGGGACAGTACATAAACCATTCCACTACAGGACCGACGGGGACAAGTGGATCCAGGAACAGGAGCCAACTGACAAGGAACATAAGAGGAGATCCCACAAAGAAGTGGACAGGAAGGGGTGTCTATTGTTTTGGTAATGACACACCAACCCCCACAACCCTAGACTGTTTTACTGTGACTACCTTCAATCCTGCTGCAAGACTTAAACTTGATGTATGCATGATTTCTGTTAAACCAGCATATGCGTAATTTCTTCACAGTATATGGTGATTTCAACAGCAAAAGTAAAATAAAATGCTATTGTAGGCATAGTACTGCGTGTACTATGCCCACAATAGCTTTATTTACTTCTGTTAAGTTTTGTAAAGTTAATAAGACGACAAGGCAAATACAAAGGTGCATGTATGTATGTGTAAAACAATTTTATTTTTACATTTAAATTTACATGTATGCAACATCAACACGTGCCTTGTGTATCAACACTACAGAACAGATATAGCCATAGAACACGCAGGTAGGCTATAAATCATATGTATCAGCATGTCTGTATTAGGAACTATTTAATTATTAGTGTATACATACAGTGGTGATTGAAAGTTTGTGAACCCTTTTGAATTTTCTATATTTCTATTTTCTATATTTCTACATTGCCCACAATCCCTTGCAGAATCCCACCTGAGACTCTGACTCTCACTTTAACTGATTTGTTTGCTAACTGCACGCAGCTGGGTTTACTCTTATTTAAGCTCTGCATTTCACAGATTCATTGTGGTAGCATTATCTCGCCTGAGTGTATGGTGGCGATACTGGATACTCGTGTGCAGTCTCGTCCGCTGGATTACTTTTGTTGCAGTCCCATCCACTGGACTACCTTTGTTGTGGTCCTGTCCGCTCTTGGACTCTTGTGTTTGCGGCTGCGTCCGCATTCTTTCCCCTGCTCGTCTCTGCCTCTGCGGATATTGTTTGAGTTTTAAGTTCCAACCATTTGGGTTTTTATTTAGTTTCCTGCTAGCCTCTTTAGCTCCTCGTAGCTTCTCCCTGGCCGACGTTAGCTCCTCGTAGCTTCTCCCAGGCTGGTGTTAGCTTCTTCTCGCTGGCCTTAGCTCCCCGTAGCTTCAACCTGGCCTCGCTAACCAGCATTAGCTTTTCCCCGCCTGTGGTAGCCTCGGATAGCTGGCCATAGCTTCTCACAGCTGGCGTTAGCCTCGCTTACCAGTGATAGCTTCTTCCAGCTGGCGTTAGCCTTTTTAGGGCTTTTCTCTGTGTTCCCCTAGTTCTGTTAGCTGTGTTTCTCCTTGGTTTTATCGTTATAGCTATTGTTGTTTTGTTGTTGTTATTATTATTATCGTTACTGTTATTATTGTCATTATCATCATTATTGCTATCACTATTATCCTTACATCTTTGTTATTGTGATTTCTGTTTGCTGAAGGTTGTTTATTGTTCTATGTTCAGTTTTTGTTGTTAATAAACTGTTAACACAAAGAACTGGAACCTGCAGGCCTCGGTGGTCCTTTGCCACCAGCCACAAGCAGCATGCATCCATAGCCAGCTCTACGTTAGCACCCACACCTGAGCGATCTTCATCTATGTCTGTGCCTGCCAATTCCTCATTGATAGCAGCATATGGCGATGGCAGAGACTCAGGCGGCCCTCCAGGAGGTCTTGGGGCCCCTGCGCACCAACCAGAAAGGCAGTGGAGTTTGTGCTCGTAATCACCTGCTAAGTAGCTCATACAGGTTCTTGGTTAATTACTTGAAGCCCCTAAGGATCCTGGTTTGTTGCTCAAAGCCCCTGAGGTTCCAGATTCATTGTTTGAGGCTCCTGAGTCTCCATGTTTGATGACCCCTGACACCCCTGATGGCAGGCATCCCCCAATGGTCCAGATGTCACCTGATACTCCTGATGCCGTGACTCAAGCTGATGCCACTCCCACTGCCCCCGCATTGCCCTTCTTGTCTCATGCAGCTCCTCCATAAGCTATAGTGGCTCCTGCAGACCTTGCTTCACTCCACTGACTTTGATGGCTCCTTTCTTGTTTCAAGTGACTACTTCAGCTCTGCCTGCAGACAACAGGACTTTCTGGCCCGGGATTAATTGGTCAACAAACAGTGCTTGCATGTGGCCCCTCTGGAGGAGCATCTTCCATGTCCTCAGACTCAGGGCTACCTTCTGGGATTGTGTTCTATGTTTGCTGTGTTCGTTATTTATAACCCTTTATTCATCGATTATCACTACTTTGTTGTTGGTTAGCTTAGCATTCTAGCCTGCATGTATCATCTAGAATCTAGAAACATCTCCCTGCTTCTTCATGAGCAGGACATCCATAAGGAGAACACGAATGGAATGGCCCTGTGGAAATTTTGGGTATCCTTCCTAACTCTTGTTGCTTTGTTATTTTAAGACAGGGGGAATGCTTAATAATATACACTGGTGCTTGAAAATTTGTGAACCCTTTATAATTTTCTATATTTCTGCATAAATCTGACCTAAAACATCATCAGATTTTTAAAGTCCTAAAAGTAGATAAAGAGAACCCAGTTAAACAAATGAGACAAAAAATATTATACAGTAAATCCTCGACTTACGATGAAGATCCGTTCCTAGGTGGCGTCATAAACCGATTTTCGGTGTAAGTCGCACATACGTACATACTGTACGTAAATAACATACTGTAAGCACTTATCCTATCCTAACACCTATCCTAACACAGTAATTATCAAAAAACGAGCCGTGTAACCGTGTATTCTTCCGCCGCGCACACCAAACACGAAGTTCACGTTATGACGTTTACGACGCATAACCACTTAAGTGCGAAACAAGGCTTTTTACAGTAAATGGGAGATGCGTCGTAACTCGAGACCGTTGTAACCCGAGGACTACCAATTCGAAGTTACTACAGTTGTCTTAATTTGGAGAACCTACAGTGCCTTGCAAAAGTATTCGGCCCCCTTGAACTTTTCAACCTTTTGCCACATTTCAGACTTTAAACATAAAGATATGAAATTGTAATTTTTTGTGAAGAATCAACAGCAAGTGGGACACAATTGTGAAGTGGAACGAAATTTTTTTTAGAAATACAAAACTGAAAAAAGTGGGGCGTGCAAAATTATTCGGCCCCCTTGCATTGTAGTGCCACCTTTTGCTACAATTACAGCTTGGGGTATGTATCTATCAGTTTTGCACATCGAGAGACTGAAATTTTTGCCCATTCTTCCTTGCAAAACAGCTCGAGCTCAGTGAGGTTGGATGGAGAGCGTTTGTGAACAGCAGTTTTCAGCTCTTTCCACAAATTCTCGATTGGATTCAGGTCTGGACTTTGACTTGGCCATTTTAACACCTGGATACATTTATTTGTGAACCATTGTAGGTTCCGCCTTATGTTTTGGATCATTGTCTTGTTGGAAGATAAATCTCCGTCCCAGTCTCAGGTCTTTTGCAGACTCCAACAGGTTTTCTTCCAGAATGGTCCTGTATTTGGCTCCATCCATCTTCCCATCAATTTTAATCATCTTCCCTGTCCCTGCTGAAGAAAAGCAGGCCCAAACCATGATGCTGCCACCACCATGTTTGACAGTGTGGATGGTGTGTTCAGGGTGATGAGCTGTGTTGCTTTTACGCCAAACATAACGTTTTGCATTGTGGCCAAAATGTTCGTCTGACCAGAGCACCTTCTTCCACATGTTTGGTGTGTCTCCCAGGTGGCTTTTGGCAAACCTTTAATGGATATCTTTGAGAAATGGCTTTCTTCTTGCCACGCTTCCATAAAGGCCAGGTTTGTGCATGACTGATGTTGTCCTATGGACAGAGTCTCCCACCTCAGCTGTAGATCTCTGCAGTCCCAAATCCTCACAACTGTAAGAAACATCAATTTGCATATTAGATAGCAAATCACAGTCACAATCCTTAAAGCTACCATTTGCAGTCAGAACTCCTGTAGCAACAATATGATCAATTAAATTCTCCTCTGCACATTTTTTATGACATCTAGTCAGGTGAGAGGTAAATGATGATAATACGTTAAATGTTTTATCACAATCCTTCAAAGGGCATGCAAACGTCCTTCCTTCTTTGGTGTGCATTTTAAGATGAGAATAAAACTGGATTAAAGAAACAGACTAGGAGCTACATAAGTCAACATGATGTTAGGTCTGCTGCAGAGCACAATCTTTGCTCCCTCACTCGATCCTTATGATGTCTGTAAATGTGTGATTTCAAAGCTGCAACTTTTCTGAAAGTCCTACTTTAGTCAGGCATGCAACACTGAAATACCACATTAGAGAGATTTGATGTGCAACCTTTAATTTTTTATATAAGCGACAATTGAACTAGACCGATGTTCACATACCTGACAGGGTAATGTTAGCAAGTCACAGTGGGAAACGACAGGCTAAACTGTTCATATTAAGGGCACTTTTGACCCCCAAACAATTCTTTTGGCTGTTGTGATAGTGCCACACTGTGCTCAGCATGCTCTGAAGAAGACTAAAGAGGTGTAGCGTGATCGCTAATTGCCGCCGAATGCGGAATACAACGTCAGCTTTCACCATAAAAATATTCTTAGACCTGCAACACCAGTAGTTGAAAATCGCTGCATTGCATTAACAATAAATCTTTTATCAAACGTATTGGGACAACAATTAGTCAAACAGATTAACACAGAAGTCCGGCGAGTAGGGCGCAATCTTACTCGGCATGCAGCGACTAGCTAGCTGCTAATTATGTTAAAAACGAAACAAAATGAACTTTACAAAGTACTACTCCAAGTTTGGAAATGTTAAAAATAAAGTTTATATAGCTTCAGAAACAACATAAAACAAATAATTCAACAGGATGGGGACTGATGAAAATTCAGTCAATTTTAGGAATATTAAGCAGTCATACACTTACTATCATTCCAAGTCATATGTCCCCCACAGTGCATTACTTTCACACTAAAGAGCTGTTTTTTTTTTTTTTTTTTCGGAAAAACAGGCTAATGCTGTCAAAATTGGCTGTTAATTTACAGCCACAATTAATCTTACAATAGAAAGCTGTTTTTTAAGAAAAACAGGATGATTGTCACGGTTCGCCATGGACAGAGGTGTTACGCCTCTGGTCGCCGGGGGTGGCGATCTGTCACTTGGACAATTGCGTGTCCACCCGGTTTTGCAAGCCCGCTCGGAGAAGCTGGGATGCTTACCGTAATGACTTGCAGCTGTGGGCATGACTATTTAAACAGCATCCCGCTCCCCCCTCGGCGCGGGGATTTATCGAGGGCAACTCCCTTTGAATGGTCAGGACGGTACTGTTCGTTTGACGGGTTTGAAGCCGCTTTCGTTATAGTCCACTATAGAGGCTGACGTGGGTGTTCGTTCGGCGCTTTAGCCGCTTTGGTTTAAATAGTTACCAGCCTTTAGGCTGACGTGTGTTCGTTCGGCGGTTTTAAGCCCGCTTTTGGTTGATAGTTTACCAGCTTAGGCTGACGGTGTTCGTGTTCGGGTCGGTTCGGCGGGTTAAGCCCGCTTTGGTTATAGTTTACCAGCTATTAGGCTGACGTGTGTTCGTTCGGCGGTTTAAGCCCGCTTTGGTTATAGTTACCAGCTATAGGCTGACGTGTGTCGTTCGGCGGTTTAAGGCCGCTTTTGTTATAGTTACCAGCTAAAGGCTGATGTATGTTCGTTCGGTGGTTAAAGCCCGCTCTTGTTATGGTTACCAGCTATAGGCGACTTTGTGTTCGTTGTGCCCGCTTTCATTAAGATTTGTTTTGGTGCAGCTTTTGTGTTTTGATATACTATCACTTGAATAAACGCCATCATGGTTATAACTATAGAACCTGCGCACGTCTCCTGCTTGCCACCAGGCACCCGTCATGACAGAAATCCCCGCCTAACAATGGAGACGGCAGGTGGTCACGTGACCCCGATTAGGTCAGTTCCCCTACCCGATGAATTTAACGGTGACCCTCTTAAATACGGGGACTTCATTGACCATTGTTCCCACTACCTGCGGTCTAAGCCTTTTTTTTCAGAGTATGAGCGTGTGTTTTTCGTTTACTGGCGTTTGACGGGACCAGCGTTGCTATGGGCGTTAAATAACCGGTCCAAGCTGGAATCTGGTACTTGCCTTCAGCTTTTTGAGCGCCTTTGGGAGAGGTTTATAGTCCCGCTAACTCATGTAAAGCCTGGTATACTTTGAAGGCCTTGCTCTGGTTTTCTTACCGTGGCCAGGTAGACCACTCATGCGCCATTGCGAGACGCTCAACCCCGTAAATTGCAGGAGTGATTGTGGCCAGGTTGCAGGCCGAGCGTCCCGTGTCCTCTGTTCCTCGACCACGCCGAATCCGTTACCGGGTAAATCTGGTGTTTTCAGAGCACAACTAGAATCCATGAACGATCGATAGCGCTGGATATTGTGGTTCCTGACACGCTGACTCAGTGTTGAACCAGCAGCGGTGGGTGTTCATGATTCCGACACACTCTCCTGTAGTTGAAGACCTCCAGTTGTGGTAGTCATGATTCCGGCCGCTCTGGTCCCCGCGTGTAATCCCTCGAGTTGTTGAGATTCGTATTTCCGGACCGCACAGTTTTGTGTAGTCGAACCTATGGCATCCTCATTATGGTTTGGTGGAACTCGCTGGTGAGGGCCAATCAGCAAGCACCACGGGACATTCGTGCCCAGTCCTGCACCACGGACATTTGTGCCCAGTCCTGCACCCCGGACATTCGTGGCCCTAGTCCTGCCCCACGTACAGTCGTGCCCAGTCCTGTTTTTCCACACACAATCCGGCCTGGTCCCGTCCTCTTGTCTTTTCATTTCCAGTGGCCAACTCCGGGCGTCGGCAGTGTCAGAGACTGTCCCCTCTAGGGAGGCCCGTTCACGCCACACCTCGTCGACTCTGCTGTCAATCTTTACGCGTCCGACTATCTGCTGTCCAAGCATTACGTCGTCGACTCTGCTGCAAGCATTACGTCGTCGACTCTGCTGTGGGGGCAAGCATACGTCGTCGATTCTGCTGTCAAGCGTCACGCGTCCACGACTCTGCCTCTCAAGCGTCACTTCGTCCACGACCGCCCTGCAGCCTCACGTCTTCCCACGACTCCGCCCTGCAGCCTCACCGTCGTCCACACTCCGCCCTGCAGCCCACGTCGTCCCACGACTCCGCCCTACAGCCTCACCGTCGTCCACGACTTCCGGCCCTATTACACCCTCAGTCGTCCATGAACTTCCGCCCGCAGCCTCACCGTCACCACGACTTCCGCTCTGCAGCCCTCACGTCGTCCAGACTCGCTCTGCGAGCCTTCACCTCATCCACGATGCCGCCTTTCAGCCTCACGTCGTCCACGACTCGTCCTGCAGCCACACGTCTTCGACTCCGTCCTGCAGCCACAAACGTCCGTCGACTTCCGTTTTTCTGCAGCCACACATCGTCGACTCCTTCGCAGAGCCCACACGTCGTCGACTTCCGTTCTGCAGCCCCGTATCGACTCACGCTCCGCCATTCAAAACCTCCATTCGTCGCCTCTGCTGTCAAGCTCGCCAACGTCGCTTCTTTCTCTGCTGTCAAGCGTCAGCCACGTCGCCTCTGCTGTCACAGCGTCGCCTCGTCATCTCCACTCACCAGCGATCGCTTCGTCTTCATCCGCTCACAAGAGTCGCCTCGTCTTCTCAGCTCACTCCGCTCACAGACCTCTGCTCGTCCAGCCTTTCGTCCGTCCCACTCAGCTCTCCTTCCAGAGGCCCCCGTGGGGGCCTTCCGCCTTTTTTCCCCCAGAGGCCCAGCCAGGGTCCGTCAAGATCCTCCGACTGCGCTCGTCCCGTCCTTTCGTCGTCCGACTCTTCTGCTCTCCATCTAGAGGCCCCGTTGGGGCTTCCGCCTTCCAGAGGCCCAGCCAGGTCCGTCAGTCTTCCAGGAACCTTGTTTTGGTATACTGGTTTTGTTTGCCCACGTTTTCCCACTAGGCTCCGCCCAGAAAAAGTAGGAACGCCTCCGGACAGGACAGTTGGGTTCCGGTGGGCCCGTTTTTTAAGGGGCCCTGGCTCCGTCTCGGGCCCCTTAGGAGGGGGGATGTGTCACGGTTCGCCATGGACAGGGGTGTTACGCGCCTCCTGGTCGCCGGGTGGCGATCTGGACTTGGACACATCGGAAACAATAACCATCTGAAGGTTTCAGCATGGGTTTTCTTGAGGTGTGTAAAAAAACACATTGTGCTATCTACAGCATTCAGAATGGGACCTAAATTCTATTACATATAATATAAAAACTCATTTGGATTATTGTAGATTCTCATGGAAATTAGTTGTCAGTGGTGGTCGCTTGAGTTTGGAGTAAAAGTGAGTAAATGGGGATGAAGGAGTGCTCACTTGCAATTAAAATACTCTGCACTGAACTTGTGTTTAAACAAGCCTGGCTTCATTGTGTTCAGGTTGCACGCACCATAAGAATTAAATGGCAAGATATGTATCTATTTCACTCAGTCATGAATTCACTGTTGAAATACTGTCTGCCACTGTGAGATGAGCTGTGAACTTTTGCTCCTCAACAGGAGGCTGAGATAGAGGGATAGGTGTGTGCTCAGTGGGGTGTGAAATCTGGCACCTGGTCTAATATCTGAGACACAGACCCAGCTGTTTCAATCCAGTGATTATCATTTCATTAAAGATGTATACAATTTATACAACAGTTTAAAATCATTTAAGCATCATAAAAAGTATTTTATGTGTATTAACTTACTCACTGACCACGGTTGACAAGGTGGCGCAAGCAGTTAGTGTGGTTGCCTCACAGATCCAGAGGTCCCCGGTTCAGTCCGAACATAGAGTTTGCATGTCGTCCCCATGTTTACATGGCTTTACTCGGGGTGCTCCGGTTTCCTCCCACATTCCAAAGACATGCGTTAGGTTAATCAGTCACTCAAATGTGACTGTCTAGTATCTATCTATCCTTGTTCCTGTTGTGAATAGCCATTGATGTCTAAAGCGACATTAAATAAATAAACAAACATACAAGCGAATACTCACTCCATTTATGCCATTTAAATGCTGTGCAATTTCACATATACAAAAATATTCCGTTAGCCAAATTGATGAAACAAAATCTATAGTACCACTTTTACCAACATATGCCCTCTTCAAAATTGCTGAGATGTTTTGGTTTTACATAAGGTACGTAAAGTACATAGCCATTTTTTTTTAGAAAGGCACTTGCCTTTGTCATTCTTTTTTGATACGTGATATGTTGATGTCACAATGGAACTGACAGCAATTTATTCCAATTGCAGAGCATCACCTGTAGCATCATAGCCCACCCTTGTACAGTGGTACCTCGATTCTCAACCACCTTGGAACTAGTCGAATTTGGTTCTTGATGCATTTTGACAAGAAAAATGTGTCTCGTTTCTTATCGTTTGGTCATTACTCGTCACACTTGCTTAAACTTGTATGAGTCGAGCTGTGTGACTTGTTTCAGCCAAAACTTGATTCACAATTCATGATTCACGATTCATAATTCAGTACACAGTGATTCAGTGATTCGGATTCGCAATACTGGTTGTTCAGTGACGATCTCTGCTATTTTCATCATGTTTATCTTTATTTTTCATCTGCATTACTGTATTCTTAGTGCAAATCTACAAGTATAAGTCTATATGGGTCCTAAAAAGGGTTGTATTGACTGCCAACCAAAGGCATGCACTATCAAGAAGTTACAAAAATGTATAGGATTTGCATCTAGATGCATGCTCAATAATCCAGGTAAGAAAATCCCAGAAGTTGAATCTGTTCATCTGGACATAGATTTTGTCGGAGAAACGTTTCGTCACATCCAAGTGGCCATTGTCGTTAATGGCTATATCAATCTGCATATTAAACTGATCACCAGTCCCATTGTTACCATTGTTACCAGTTCTCCTCTTTCTTACCAGTTCTCTTCTTTCTAGCTATTCTGCTATAGCTAATGCTGCCGGGGTCCCATGCTACACATGGCATCAGTGATTGACATGGCATCAGTGATTGTTAATAGACACTGTGCTCTTAATCTATAACTAATTGCATTTTCTGTTTTCTCTCCAAGC